>CAUYRH010051118.1:0-24363 GCA_963574655.1 Perodicticus potto | reverse complement strand
CTGAGTACATTGGATACTTTTTCTTCCGTTCTTTGAATGTTTGTTTGTTTTTTAAGTGTTCCTATAAGCGAGGTTCCCAGCCATCTGGCACAGAAGTTAAGTGGTGACTAACCCCCAGTGGACATTCCTAGCACTCCAGGACATTTAGTCCTACATGGAACACCTCAGTCAACAGTGAATTTTTCAGAAGGTTCAAGTGAGGAATGATCATGTAGCAAATATTCTGTTTGATGAAGTTGACTGAAATAGAAAAATTTTCTTGGCATATAAAAGTCAAATCATCAGAGACAGAGAGCCAGGAGGCTGAATTTGAATTCCAGCTCTCCCACCTCCTACTCTAAGGCCATGGGCCAGTTACTTAGCCTACCTGTGCCTCAGTTTCCCCATCTGAAGGAAGAAGGATGGAAAGAACCTCATAGAGTTGTGAGGAATAATGAAGTTTAAAAACAGGTAAAACGCTGAGAACAGTGAATGGCACATATGAAACGCCACATGTTTATTGAATAGAGTAAGTCAGGCTTCTTAGCATTTAATCTTTAGAACAAATTTACCAGCCATGAGGTATATTGCTCTTTTTGGTTTCCAAGAGAAATAAAATTTGTTGATATTCAGGCAGATCCTAGCCCACTGGGAGGCCAAGGCTGGTGGATCGCCTGAGCTCAGGAGTTTGAGACCAGCTTGAGCAAGAGCAAGACACCATTTCTACTAAAAATAGAAAAAATAGCTGGGCACTGTGGCAGCGTCTGCAGTCCCAGCTACTTGAGAGGCTGAGGCAAGAAGATCACTTCAGCCCAAGAGTTTGAGGTTGCGATGAGCTATGACACCACAGCGCTCTACCCAGGGCAACAGTAAGACACTGTCTCAAAAAAAAAAAAAAAATTGAGATCCCAATTTTCACACATTCACATATTTATTTATTTATTTTGAGACAGAGTCTCACTCTGTCACCCAGGCTAGAGTGCAGTGTCATCAGCCTAGCTAGTTACTGTGTCACTAGTTTGGATGTATATTTTGATTAATTGCACTGCTTCTTGTTTGAGATATATAACTACTCTTGATGCAAATTGGACATTTCATATTCAATGACCTATGTTCTTTTAAAAAACAAAATAACAAGTGTTGTTGAGGATGTAGAGAAATAAGAAGCCTTGTGCATTCTTGACGGGGCTGTAAAATGGTGCAACCCACTACGGTAAACAGTATAAATGTTCCTCAAAAATTTAGAAATAGAATCACCAATTCCTCTTTGAATAACTATCCAAAAGAATTGAAAGCATTGACAGATGAATGAATAAACAAAATGTGATGCATCCATACAATGGAATATTACTCAACCTTAAAAAGGAAGGAAATTCCAACACATGGCTGCAACATGGATGAACCCTGAGGACATTATGCTCAGTGATATAAGCCAAGCACAAATGCTATTGGATCCCCCCCTATGAAGTATCTTTAGTCTAATTAAATCCATAGACACAGAAAGTACAATCTTGGTCGCTAGGAGCTGAGGAGGATGAGGAATTGTTTCATGGGTACAGTTTCAATGTTGCAAGATGAAAAGAATCTGGAGATTATTTGCCAACAATTCAAATATACTTAAGGCTACTCAACTGTATATTTAGAAATGTTTAAGATTCACAATTTTATGTCATGTGTTTTTACCACAAAAATTGTTTTTTTTTTTTTTTTTTTTTTTTGAGACAGAGCCTCAAGCTGTCACAGCTGCCCACCACAATACCTGGCTATTTTTTGGTTGCAGCTGTCGTTGGACAGGGCTGGATTCAAACCCACCAGCTCAGGCCATGCCTGTGGCTCAAAGGAGTAGGGCACCAGCCCCACATGCCAGAGGTGGTGGGTTTAAACCTGGCCACAGCCAAAAACTGCAAAAAAAAAAAAAAAAAAAAAAAAACTTGAGCCACAGGCGCCGAGCCTTTTTATTTATTTATTTATTTACTTTTGAGACAGATTTTCACTTGGTTGCCCTCGGTAGACTGCCATGGAGTCACAGCTTACAGCAATCTGGAACTCTTGGGCCCAAGTGATTTTCTTGCCTCAGCCTCCCAAGTAGCTGGGACTATAGGTGCCTGCCACAACACTCAGCTATTTGTTGGTTGTAGTTGTCATTGTTGTTTGGCAGGCGTGGGCTGGATTCGAACCCACCAGCTCCAGTGTATGTGGCTGGCACCCTAGCCGCTGAGCTATAGGTGCCGAACCTTTTTTATTTATATTTTTAGACAGAGTCTTACTATATCACCCTCAGTAGACTGCAGTAGCATTACAGCTCACAGCAACTTCAAACTCTTGGGCTAAGTGATTCTCTTGCTTCAGCCTACCAAGTAGCTGGGACTACACACGCCCTCCACAATGCCTGCCTATTTCTTTGTTATAGTTGTCATTGTTGTTTGGGAGGCCCCTGGCTGGGTTCGAACCTGCCAGCCCCAGTGTTGTGGCTGATGCCCTAGCCGCTGAGCTATAGGCGCTGAGCCTTTACCACAATTTTTAAAGAAGAAAGGGATAAGCCAGGACAAAAATAATTCTAAACAGTTGATTGAATAATCTCAACTATTTGAGGGATAAAAACATGATTGTTTATCCTATAATTGTCCCAACTAGTGCAGATTGGTTCATTTTTCTTTCTTTTTTTTGTTTTGGAATTTCTTGTTTTCTTTTTTTCTTTTTATTTCAGATTAATGTGAGGGTAAAAACGATTAGGTTATATTGTTTGCATGTGTTAGGTAAAATCCAAATTGTAATTGAGCCCTTCTCCCAGGGGGTATGTCCTGCACCCTTACATTGTGCCCACTAGGTAAAAGCTTACCAATCTCCTCCACCATTTTCCCCTTTCCCTCCTCCCTCCCCTTCGCCACTTGAATTTATTTATTTATTTATTTGAGTCAGAGTCTCACTCTGCTGCCCTGGTTAGAGTGACATGATGTCATCATAGTTCGCAGCAACCTCAAACTCTTGGGTTCAAGCGATCCTTCTGCCTCAGCCTCCTGAGTGGCTGGGACTGCAGGCGTCCACCATGCCACCCGGCTAATTTTTTCCATTTTTAGTAGATGGGGTTTCACTCCTGCTGCTGAGCTCAAGCAATCCACCCATCTCAGCCTCTCAGAGTGCTAGGATTACAGGCGTGAACCACCGCGCCCCACCCCCCTTGAATTTAATTGTGTTTTTCTCTCTTGTGGGCATGTCGTTGTTTATCTATTGGTTTCATCATCTTTCCTCTTTCAAACAGAGGGTTCCTGAACTGTATCTTTGCCATATTCCATAGCTTTGTAGCCACCTTTGATCTTTTCAGACTCAGTCCCGTGAATCCCAAAGCTTCAAGTCTCAGCTCCTCCCCTGCCACCTGGCTAACCAGAACCCTCTGGCTCCATCTTCTCTCTGTAGGTCACTCGGCCCCTCTCCAGGGCCAGCCCCTCGAGCCTGTGCTGGGACAGGAAGGGCAGGTGTCTCCTCATCAACCGAGTGAGGTTGCACGGATACAACTTCCACGGCTCTCAAGGGCCGGGAACTCAAGCTGGCTCTTCAGGCCTCTCTGCCTGGCGGTGTGGTCCTTCCCCACCATCTCCCTGCCATCCTCCCAGCCCTGCTCCACACCCCAAGGGCACAGCAGTAAGTCCAAGGCCAAGCAAATAACCATGTGGAAGTACGACGCCCCTGCTTCCAAACCTTTCTGTTTTCCCCATTAGATTCTAAGATTCTTTTAGGTCTTCCTTAGCTTCAAAGAAGGGAGGAAATAACCGCTTTCCTGAAAATCAGTCCAGTTTACCCTCCCCTTTGTCAATTCTCAAGGCCAGTTCTGACCCCCTCTATAAGGGGATGGGAGGTTGGTGGACTCCAACTTCTGGGGACTTATTGTGGCTCCCTGAATTGAGAGAACTTTGGACTTCACCTTTGATCCCTTCATCAAACTATTAGTGGTATCAAAGGAGGAGGGAGAGATCTCACTTTGAACTTCCAGTAATGCGGAATCAGGGAAAATGTTTTAGTGAGAGAACACCTGAATGAGGCCCCAAAAGGCAGGTCTGCTTTTGCAAAGATTAATGGTCGGCTGAGAGGAAGAGGGTAGCAGAGGTGAAGCCTCAGAGACCAGCAGTTGCAGGACATACAAATTATACCATTTGGCTACATCCCACATGTAAGAAGAGTGGCCAAAGAAACAAGGGTGGGAACATGCCCAAGCTCTCCCAGTTGCATTTGGCCCAGTCTGAGCTCAGTCTGTCCCATGATGCCCTACAAAGGGTGGACACAGCTGTACAGCTGTTCTCAGGCCTGGTGTTAGGGTTAGCACAGGCAGATGAAGCTGAAAACGCGAAGGTCCACTTGTGCTGGCCAGGAGCCCAGTGGACTGGCTGTCCGTCTTGAAAGGTGAATATGTTTATGGCTTGTGTTTTTCTTTGTCTCAAAACAAAATCAGCAAATTCGTCTGCAGCCAACTCCATTTTCTTGTGGGCTTCATACAGAAGCATCAGCCGTTTCCACACAGCTCATTCCAACCAGAGTGACACTGCCCATGATGCATTGAGTATCTGTCCAGCCCCCCTGGGATTCCCACACCTGCGCAGCGTGGGAGGCCTACGCTAAAGTGGGGAGCTGCAGGTTAGCTCTGGCCCCTCACTTGCAAGTGACTTTAAACAAGTCAGTCTCTAACCTCCAATTCATCATAAGGGTGAGGATGATCTGCCTCACAGAGGACGGAGAGGGAGGCAAAGTGCACAAACGTGTGCTGATAAGTGGCAAATGGCCCATACATGTAGGAAGTAGTCATGGTGACATCTGGTTTTACATACTGAATGAGACATTTCTATTGCCCTGGAGACCCCAAGGGGATAGTGCACAAGGAAGCAGAAAGCATCTGTGTTCCTGGGGGAGATGGGCTGAGCAGGGAGGACGTAATCAATAATACTGCCAGCTTAAAGTAAACATCTGTGTCACCAAAGCGCTGCTTCCAGGCCCCCGATGTGCGGGGTCCGCTCTTCCTCTGTCTCCCCTCCCTGCTCTTTCTCTCTCCATTTTTTTATTTACTAACTTATTTATTTATTTATTTATTTATTTATTTATTTATTTTTGAGACAGAGTCTCAAGCTGTTGTCCTGGGTAGAGTGCTGTGGCATCACAGCTCACAGCAACTTTCAACTCTTAGGCTTAAGTGATTCTCTTGCCTCAGCCTCCCAAGTAGCTGGGACTACAGGTGCCCTCCACGATGCCCGGCTATTTTGTTGTTGTTGTTGTTGCAGTTGTCATTGTTGTTTTAGCTGGCCCGGGTTGGGTTTGAACCCACCAGCCTCGGTCTGTGTGGCCTGAACCCTAAGCTACGGGCCACTGAGCTACAGGTGCCGCCCCTTTCTCGCTCTTTCTACTGCACTTATCACCATGGTATCTAGGTACTCAAATCAAACCTGTTTTTAAGGTTAAAACAGAGCATATGTGGGAAGACAAATTCCTCTTCTGCAGCCTTACCTCCGAAGCTGAGTTTGCAGGAGGAGTGACAAGGGCGCACTGACTCCTTGCAGGATGGAATCTTGAGATTTTATGTGGGAGAAGAAGCAAGCACCCAATATCTATCAAATGCCCACGGGGTGACACACCTTAGTAGCTGCCTGGAGATTCAAAGTAAAGAACCCTGCTCCTTGCCCTCAGGACTTCCAGCCTTGAAGGCTATAGCAGACTCTCCAAACACACAGCTAGCAAAGGGACATCATAGTATGCCAGAGCTTGTCCCTGCCGAGGAAATCCAAGAGAACATCAGTTCAACCCAGAAGCAGACGGTCCTATCTCATACTGCACAGGGCATCCCATACCCACAGATGAGGTCACGGAGATGTGCTCGAGGAAGGGGAGGAGTAAAAGGGCAGACAGAGTTAAACAGGAGAAGTTTGTCCTAGACCGAAAGACTCCAGTCTTCTATCTCATCATGGAAGACAGCCCACTGGAGTCAGGATTCACCAATGTCTCGAACAACATGCAGACAGAAGTCAAATCCTTGGGTCTGGCTCCCATGCTGCTGCCACTTCACTAGGTGATCAGAAAAAAAAAAACCATTGCTTAATCTCATCAGCTAAATGTGGAGTTGCAGATCTTCAGAGCTGGATGGACTCCTAGCATCTTGCCCACATTTCTTGAAACACAAATCAGGATACGATTAGACAAAGCATTTTTATGGTGTCTCCAAAAGCAAGAGGCCGTCTAGAAGATGTGGCATAAATGTGGGCATATTGGAGTTTCTAGAATATGTGATTGTTCATAGACATAGTCAAAGGCAAAATATTGAAAATAAGACTGTTGGCTTGGTGCCTATAGCTCAAGCAGGTAAGGCACCAGCCACATACACCAGAGCTGGTGGGTTCAAATCCAGCCCAGGCCTGCCAAACAATGACAACTACAACCAAAACATAGCTGGGCGTTGTGGTGGGTGCCTGTAGTCCCAGCTACTTGGGAGGCTGAGGAAAGAAAATTGCCTAAACCCAAGAGCTGGAGGTTGCTATGAGCTGTGATGCCACAGCACTCTACCAGGGCGACAGCTTGAGCCTCTGTCTCAAAAACACAAGAAAGAAAGAAAAGAAAAGAAGACTGTCCTACAAAGCCTACAGCAAAGGATTGCAAGACTGCAACCCTCTGGGCAGACTGTTCCTTCCCAGGGCACTGCCACATATCAGCAACAACTTCCTGAATATCTCCTGTTGAGCCAGTTTTAATGTCAAGGCAAAACTCTGCCTTTCAGTAATTTATTCCTTCATCTCAATTTCACCCTTTAATCCCACATAGAGTATATTTTCTTCCACAAACATTCTAAATATGTAATGACTGGTCCTTCAATGCCTTCTTTATTCTAAACCAAACACTCCGGTTCCTTCCACTGTTGCTTGGTTCCCAGACCTGTCATCTGGGACACCCTTTAACTAACTGCATGTTCAGGGACCACAGTACTTTCTAGACAGATGGTGACCAAAGTCAGAGCACCCTTTAGTCATGAGGGGAAGCGCAAGCCTACCTGAAACCACACTGGTTAAGGAAGCAGCTAGAAGCTGGTCACAGGCACAGCATTGGGCACACCTTCTCTTGGCCTCTTCCACTCCCCTTGTCGGGAGAGCCATCTCTTGGAAGCACACAGCTCTGCTCGTGTCACAAAGACCTGGGCTGCCTCCTGAGTGTGGAGGGAGCCTGCCTTTGCTAGCAGGACCAAGGTGAGGCTGGGCAAAAGACCCTGAATGGTTGGCCTGCAGATCTACACTAGGCCTAGAGAGAAATGCTGTAGGCCCTTTACCCAGACCTTCTCATCAAACAAGTAAAAAGGGCAAATAAAAAAGGCCTAAGAGGCTTTCACCTGCCTTTGGCCTGGGCTTAAGTTTAAGGGAAAAGGAGTTTTTAATGTGAGAAAAATATTGCATTTGCTGTTCTAAGTAGTTTTTCTATTTGTTGTATTAAAAACATTGATTACAAGAAAAAGCTATATCCTAAATAAAATTCACCTAAATCTACAAAGTTTAGCATCAGAAAGAAAAGCCAGAAAGGAAGAGACAATTATCCAAGGAGCTCTGATTACATCACTAACAGCTACCCCGTCAACACCACACCGGCAGCCAGGGGCTGCAGCTACCGTTACCATGGTACCCTGTCTCAGTCTATTTGGGCGGCTGTAACAAAACACCACAAACTGGGTGGCTGATGAACAGCAGAGATTCATCACTCACTGTTCTGGAGGGTGGGAAGACCAAGATCAAGGCACCAGGTGATTCAGTGGCTAGTGAGGACCAGCTTCCCCACAGACCTACCTCATGAGAAGAAGGCAAGGGATCTCCCTGGGGCTTCTTTTACAAGTGTGCTAATCCCGTTCGTGAAGGCTCTGCCCTCGTGACCTAATCACCTCCCAAGGCCCCACCTCCTAACACTGTCACCTTGGAGATTAGGACATCAACATATGAATTGGGAGGTGCCACAAGTCTAAATGGACATTCCCACTCCCCTCATCCATTGGTTTTCTCTTGGCTCTGCTAAGTCCCAGTGGCTTTTCCAGCTTGGAGGTGGTTCCCACAAAGCTAATTTGTCCCCAGAGTCCACAGACCCTAGCCCAACTCACTCGCTATCTGAGAGACCTAGACCCTTGCCGGGAGGATCTGGACAAGTCTTCAGGTACCCGCCTTGGCTTCCTCGTTCCTACATGGAGGGTAGCATCGCCAAGGCCAGCCCCCAACAGTCCAGCTTGTATCATCACCCCTCAGGAGCCCCAGGTTTACCTTACAGTGGAGGGCCAGGAGATAGAATTTCCTCTGGACACTGAAGCAACCTTTTCTGTACTTGTCTCTAACCCTGGTCTTTTATCCCCCAAATCCATAACTATACAGGGAGTGTCTGGAAAGCCGGTTACCAGATTTTTCTCTCAGCCTTTAAGCTGCAATTGGGATGAATGGCTGCTCTCTCCCACCTTCCTAATCATGCCTGAAAGTCCTGCTCCCCTTTTGGGGAGGGACATACTCCAACACCCAGCTCACATGGACTGTGTTACCCCAGGGATTTAGGGACAGCCCTCACTTGTTTGGACAAGCCTTAACCAAAGACTTGAGTCGTTTTTCATATCGTACAGCGACTCTTATTCAGTATGTAGATGACCTTTTGGGAGCACCAGATGCAGAGGAATGCCACAAAGCTCCACAAGCTCTCTTAAAATTTCTAGCTGATTGTGGGTACAAAATTTCTAAGGCCAAAGCCCAATTATGTGGCCCCAAAATTCACTATTTGGATCTCCAGCTTTCACAGGGGAAGAGAGCCTTGGGCAAAGAAAGAATAGAAACAATATTGGCTCACTCTAAACCTTGAACTCTCAGACAACTTCGAGGCTTCTTAGGAATTACAGGCTTTTGCAGACTCTGGATTCCTGGATATAGTGAAATAGCTAGAGCACTCTATTCTTTAATTAAAAATGCCCCCAAAAGAGGGCCTAGTCATTCTAGAATGGAAACCATAAAACAGATAATAAGGACTTGTGATGTATGTCAAAGAAACAATCCTTTAAATCACCATCTAGCTCCCCCAGGTATACAGAGACAAGGTAAATATCCAGGTGAAGATTGGCAAATGGATTTCACTCACCGCCCTAAGGTCCACGGTATGCAATATTTGCTGGTATTTGTGGATACTTTTACTAATTAGGTTGAAGCATTCCCTTGTAGAACAGAAAAGGCCCAGGAAGTTGTAAAGGCTTTAGTACATGAGATTATCCCCAGGTTTGGACTCCCTCAGAGTTTGCAAAGTGATAATGGGCCGGCCTTCAAGGCAGCTATTACACAGGGAATATATAAAGCCCTGGGCATAAAGTATCATCTACCCTGCTCTTGGAGGCCCCAATCTTCTGGGAAAGTAGAAAAAATGAATGATAAAATCAAAGGACAGTCCAACTCTTCCTCACTTTTTAAAAAATTGATATTAGTATCTTCTCAGATACAGTTTTATGATTTTTTTTAAAATAAAAGTTCTAAAAGGAGAAAAAAAATCAAAGAACAGGTATGAAAGCTAACTCAAGAAACTCATCTCCCTTGGACTAAATTGCTTTCCATTGTTCTCCTTAGAATAAGAAATTTACCTCAGAAACTTGGTTGTAGCCCATTTGAATTATTATATGTAAGACCCTTTTAAACTAACGATTTATTATTAGATCAAGAAACTACAGAATTAGTAAAACATGTTACTTCTTTAGCTAAATTTCAACAAATCCTTAAAAACCTCCCAACTACTTTTTCACACTCAACACTAAAGGAGCTTTTCTCTCCTGGAGATCTAGTCGTGATCAAAACTCTTCCCTCCAATTCGCCTTCCCTAACCCCAACTTGGGAAGGTCCTTCTTCTGTTATCTTGTCTGTTAAAGTTATGGGAATTGATTCCTGGATACATCATTCATGAGTAAAAGCCTGGAACCCACCACCTTCTACTGAAGCAGACCATGAAGAGAATCAACCACAGTCCACCTACACATGTGAGCCTAAAGAAAATTTAAAGTTATTGTTTAGGGAACAGCAATATAGTTTTCTTTAAAACATCACTGACTTTATTCTTCTAACCTGACACGGTAATTAACCCCCTCCTCTCACTGCTCTACCCTTGCCTTTTAATGTGCTAATCAGATTTGTGTCTTCCAGAAATGTCATCAAGCCACACACAGTAAAGATGGTTCCAGTCCAAGACCTGATTCTATGGTGGACCCCTGGATCACTCTCCCTCCAGAGAAAGCCTATCATCTCTAGACTCAGCAGGAAGCAGTTAGATACAGTGAGTCTTCATCCCTTTTCACTAACAGCAGTTAGAGTTTCTACTCAGAGAGGGAGAGTTGATGCAGGACAGGTGGCATCCCAGCCAGCTCGTGGAGCTGTGGGGCACAGACCGGCTGCCATGTTGGTACAGCGGCAGTAAGCAGCGGAACCAGCGGGCTGGATGGTGGGCAGGGGATTCCCATTTCCTAGGCCTGGGAATGAAAGGGATTGTAACCATTCATTTCCGACCCAGACACAATGTTCCAGACCCAAGCTAAAATGTAATTACCGGGGCCCCATGTGACTATATATACCCCTAGACAAAGAGCGGAGAGACAGAGACCGACACAGAGACACCTTTCTGTCCCGACTTGGGTTTTCTCTCTCTGCCGGGAGCTCTGGCACTTCTGTATTCTTTTCTGTAAATAAATCCTGTCTTACCACTGATCTGTGGTCCGTGGATCATTCTTCCAATCACCGAGACCAAGGACCTACTCCAGAATGAAATTCCGCTATCAGTCCGACAGCCTCAGAGCGTCTGGACCTTGCAGAGGGCCCTGACACCCTGCCCAAGACACGCTCCCCGCACTCGGTGGGCATTGCCTACTCTGCAGGGCTGGGCACTGGGGCCACCCCTTGTGTCCTTCCCACCCGTAGGATGGCAGCTGTAGGGAAAGTACAGCATTGCAGCTTTAATACCCTTTCTGGAAAGAGCTGCGAGTACATGCACCTACGTATGTAAACACATGACTTCTAGGTATTTGGAAATGTCCTGAGGCAAAAGCATCCCCTTCTCCAGTTAATTCCCTCTGATCAAAGGTGTAGGTCCCGCTAAAGGAGCAAGACAGCAGTGGGCGGCCTGGCCCGCGCCACCCCGCAGAGAGCGCCCCTCGGCCTCAGAGCCCGCTGCCCTCTGAGGCGGCCACAAAGACTCTTCCGGCAAAGGTCAAAGGTGAGCACCGACAATCCCTGTGCTTGGTCCTGCAGCTCAAGCCCACAGGAGCCCGGGCAGGGTGCACGTGGTTTCAGTCCCCAGGCCCTGGCGGTGGCCCCTGCACCGGGCTTGGGATCCGGCTCCGCGGCTCCCCACCACTAGGTGGCGCCACACGCCCGCCTGCGCGCCGGCCAACTGCGGCGGGGTTGGGGAGGGTGTGGGGAGTGCGGGGGCTGCGGGCACACCAGCTCCGAGCCTCGAGTGGCCGACCCTGGGGCCACCGTGCACGTGTAGCGTCTGCAAAATGGCAGGGCAGTCTGTTTAAAACAATTTCACCACCACCACTCCAAAATCAATTCAAAAATTAAAAATAAACTGGGACGGGGAAAATTGTGGGCAACTATAATACAGGCAACTGTATAAGGAGTAGGAGTTCTGGAGTCTCAGTGGCTGAGTGCAAATCTTGCTTTTTAATTAATGACCTTGTCTCATTATTTAACCCCACATAACCCTGCTGTCTCATCTGCAAAGGCAGGTGATTTATTTAGAACTTACGCCATGGGTTATTTACAGGAATTGCCTGTGTTGTTTAAAATACATATTTAACATATGAGCATATAAAATTATATATAAAACATACACGAACTTTATGGCCACCCTGTATTACTAGCAAATAGTAAGCACCAATAATATGAGCTATAATTTGTATTTCATTAGGCAACTTCCATGAATTAATTTTTAAAAACATGAATTTCAATGAAACAAAAGAACGTCACACTGCTGGGGGGTTGTTAACATTTTATACCAAAATTTTTAAACATTTTACAAAAGTTGAGGAAACAGTATAATGAACACTGCCCTACCCAACCACCCCCCACCACCCATAACCCAGTTTCAATAACTATCAACACATGGCCAATTCTGTTTCATCTATACCCAACCCCTGTTCCCAACCAGTTGGATTATTTTAAGGCAAATCCCAGATCGCATATTTCATTCGTAAAACTTGACTATTATACAGTATTTTTTAAAAGCTCCACATTTGTTTAATACTGCTTCCATGCACAACCTGTCACAGTCATCAGCTCATAGATTTACCATGACACTGGGAATCTGGTCCACACCGACATCTGACACGGAAATTGAAACCAGGGACTGAACCAATTATGGAAAATCTGGAGCAGTGGTTTCTTTGCCCGAAAAGCGTTTCCACTTCTTCAGAGATGTGATTTTCGTAAGAAAAGGAACATTGCATTCAGCTGCCGGCTTCCTCCTGGTGATAATGGAGAGGACGCTCTTTTATCCACGGTGACACACCCAGTGCTGAATTACCCCTCCAGGGAAGGAAATTGCTCCCAATTAGTCAGATTCCTGCACTCAGGGCAGGATATGTCCATTTTAAGAAGGAAACCATAACCCTTGAAGATACAGCCAATACTTCAAGGCAAAGCACTATCTGCCTGAAGTGTCCTTACACACTGCCTTTGTCACTTTCACACTAAAGGTTTAACTACATTTTTTTTTTCTTCAAGGAATTCTGGAGCTATGTTAACATTTTAAACTATTAACTTAAGGCACATACACGTCCCTGTCTAATACGCCCTACATTAAGAACCCTTTGAAACATGAGAAAGATGGAAACCAGGCAAATAAGGAAGCCCTCATTCAATGGGGTATGTTTTTAAAAGTCATCACTACTGACTGCTATGTCCCTGCACACAGCCTGACTGACAGCGCTAATGTGAGCTTCTTATCTCCTGGTGTAATGATAGCAGATAATTTTAACATTGCTGTTGGCTTGTAGCTCAGTGAGTAGGGCACTGGCCATATACTCGAGGCTGGCGAGTTGGGCCCGGCCCAGGCCTGCTAAACAACAATGACAACTGCAACCAAAAAAAAAGCCAGGCATTGTGGTGGGCACCTGTAGTCCCAGCTACTTGGGAGGCTGAGGCAAGAGAATCGCTTAAGCCTAAGAGTTTGAGGTTGTTGTGAGCTGTGACGCCACAGCACTCTACCAAGGGTGACATAGTGAGACTCTGTCTCAAAAAAAAAATATATATATATATATATATATGTATATATATATTTATATTACTGTTATAACACACTTTCACCAAAAAGACTGTATTTAATCTTCACGGCCCTGTGAAGTTGTTGTTATACCCATTTTGCAAAGGAGAACACAAAATCTAAAATGGAGGCCGAGTGTGGTGGCTCATGCCTGTAATCCTAGCCCTCGGGGAGGCTGAGGCAGTGGATTGCCCTGAGCTCAGAGGTTTGAGACCAGCCCAAGCCAGAGTGAGACCTCGTTTCTACAAAAAAAAAAAAAAAATGCCAGGCGTTGTGGCAGCTACTTGGGAGGCTGAGGCAAGAGAATCACTTAAGTCCAAGAGTTGGAGGTTGCTGTGAGCTATGATGCCACAGCACTCTACCCAGGACCACAAATTGAGACTCTGTCTCAAAAAAAAGAAAAAGAAAAAAACACTAAAATGCAAGGGAGTCCATAAACACACACACACACACACACACACACACACACTTTAGTTTGATGGCTATTGGCCAGATCAAGAACTCCTTAAAATCTTTTTCTTCTTTCGTCAATAAAACCTTGATCCTCCTAGTAAGATGTGATGTGTTCCTTCTCCTCATCTCCATGACGACCTGGACGCATTCTCTGTGCTCTCACATCAGAATTGTTGATACACACATCGGCCACCCTACTGGATGATGAGCTCTGTGAGGACAGAGATGTGCCTGTCACCTTTAAGTTCCTCAGTGTCCCACCTGGTAGAGAGAAGGTACCCAATCGATATTGATTGATTTCATGATTCAGATCCCTGAGGCAACTTGCTATTGCCATGACTGAGCTCTCTTTTATATATTTTCAATTTTGTTTTTTACATTTTCACAAATCACCTGGGGTTTTTATTTGTTTTTGAACACAAATGCCCCAGATCCAAAGTCTCCTTGCTAAGTGAGGCTTCTTGAATACTCCCTGGGGTCCTAGTAACCATAGAGTTTAGAAATTACCAGAGGCAGGCTCAGCAACTGTGGCTCAACGGGCTAAGGCGTTAGCCACGTACACCTGAGGTGGTGGGTTCGAATCCAGCCCGGCCCGCCAAACAACAATGACGGCTGCAACCAAAAAATGGCCAGGCGTTGTGGCGGGAGTCTGTAATCCCAGCTACTTGGGAGACGGAGGCAGGAGACTCACTTGAGCCCAGGAATTGGAGATTGCTGTGAGCTGTGGATGCCACTGCGCTCTATCCAGGTGACAGCTTGAGGCTCTGTCTCAAAAAAAAAAAAGAAATTACCAGAGGCAGAGCTAGCTGGTGAGGAAAGACTAGTTGTGAAACATAGCTCTTGACATTATTTTCATCTCTCTCTCTTTTCTTTTGTCCTTGGAGTTGTTTGTCCTCCAGACAAAGTGCAATGACCGGCCCTGCTCACTCAGCTATAAGTAACAAGAAGAACGCACGAGCTGGCCTTCGGGGTCAGCATCATTCTTCCCGTTCCTTCTCTGTGTAACTGCAAAGCCCTGGCAATAATCCGCAAGTGGAAGATATTATGGCCTTGGACTTTTGACAGCTGTACTCTGAGGGATCTTTTTGTCTTGCCCTAACCAGCCCAGAGTTAGGCTGCATTTCTGGGCGTGTCACTAGTTTTAGCATGTCTTCTTTCTACCCTACCCCAGTAAGGCTTGCTCTATTGGGCGTGCTGTGATGGCATGTCACCATCATTCATTCTTTGCCCGTGTCCCTCCAGGACAATTGTGTTGCTTGTGAGGATATGGAGCAATTTCTGCAGGCTTCGGTGAGCACAACGCGAGCTGTAGTGGCCCGCCATCTCCCAAGACTGCCTACCCTCTTCCAACACAGGTCCTGTCGCACACCACCATCGGGCCTAAAACGCCCACTCTCCGTGGGTCTCTTCTCTCAGGAATCCTCGGTGCCTGTGCATTGCCTGCTGGGAAGGAAAGCGACTGCACGTAACTTGTTGAGGGTCCACTACCCTCTGCAGCAGTGAATATTTGGTTATTTTACATACTCTACTCAAACGGGGGAGCTCAGCGATACTGTCTTCATCCCTGGGATACAGACTCTGCATCTTAGAGTGGTTAAGAAACTTGCTCCAAGTCATACATTTTCTAGCACTGATCCCAAAGTCCACATGTTTCCTTGTCAGTTGCCTGTAGGGCGGAATCCAGATTGGTCAGGCATCGGGAAATTCAAACATTTCCTCACTTGTCCTCACCAACATGCCCTCAGCCTCTAATACTTTCAGAAGAAATACTCTGCCACAGTCAGATCCTTCTCTGCAAGGCTCTCACACGCCATGCTCATCCAGGCAATGAATAAATCCTTATCTATCAGCAAGTACAAAAGGTGTAAATATTAAATGACTTTCTCACAAGTGGGAAAGGAAATGGCAGGGTGAAGACTCCTCTGCCTTCAGCCCCCTTCCCGGGCCACCGCAGTGCCCGCCTCTTGCCAGTGCCCTCCAGCCAAAACCCACCAAGAACACACCTGTAGTTAAACAAAGTTGGATTCACTGACTTGTTGCGATGAGGAAGGTATCACAGAGGGCTTATTACCTGGCTGTGTTAAATGATTCTGGGGAGGGTTCAAGGAAGTGGGACTTTGCTCTGATGTTGTCAGGAAGAAGGGATGACTCATGATTGACTGACTGATACCTAATTCTTCTTTTTTCTTTTTGAGACAGAGTCTCACTATGTCGCCCTCGGTAGAGTGCCATGGCAACACAGTTCACAGCAACCTCCAACTCTTGGGCTTAAGCGATTCTCTTGCCTCAGCCTCCCAAGTAGCTGGGACTACAGGCGGCTACTTTTTTGTTGCAGTTGTTTAGCTGGTCCGGGCTGGGTTCGAACCCACCACCCTCAGTGTATGTAGCTGGCGCCGTAACCACTGTGCTACGGGTGCCAAGCTGAGACCTTAATTCTTAAGGCAGAAAGGAAGATGTGAGCCTATGGCTGTAATTAGTAAAGAAGCAATAACTGCCCGTATTACCCAGGACAGAATAGTTATTGGTCATTTTTGTTTGGACAATTCCTTGGTTTTGATTATGATCCAGTATGATCATGGAGTGGTCTTGTTTTTATCCTGATCCATCAGGACACAAGAGTGACCAAGAGTGGCCTCATCACATGTTGATGTTCTGTGAAATCATTTATGTTTAACAAAGTATACCATAGACTTCTGTGAAACTATTTATGTTTAACCAACTGCTGTGAAATTAGTTAACGTCTGACAGAAGTGTACCACGGACTAGTGCTTGGCCAACTGCTTTTCTCTTTCACCTTCTTAATGTTGCTAGTGTTATGGTTGTGAATAAACGTGAAAGAGCAGACCCTTCAAGATGGACCCCTGGTGGCTAACTGGGCCTAAATTTAAAATACAGCCAGAAGGCCATTTGCTAACCTAAAGAGGTCACACACGCACTCTGAGTTCTCTGAAAACCTGTATTTGCATGAAGTAAAACGTTTTAAAACAAGGGGTAATTAGTCCTTAGATTTCCTTCTTTTTTTTTTTTTTTTTTTTTTGAGACAGAGTCTTGGTCTGTCACTTAGGACAGTGCAGCGGCAGCATCGTCACTGTAACTCACTAAAACCTCAAATTCCTGGATTGAAGTGATCCTGGCTTCAGCTTCCAAGTAGCTAAAACTACAAGCGCACACCACCACACCCACCTAATTTTTTTATATGGGTTGTCCCTCTTTCTCAAGCTGGTCACATACTCCTGACCTCAAGCCATCCTCCCATCCCGGCCTCCCCAAGCTCTAAGATTACAGGCCTGAGTCACCGTCTAGCCCTAAAACCTGTACCTTTTGACTTTCAGAGCTCGCCTGAACCAACCAATCAGAATTTACCTGCCTTGGCCAGTCAGGGCTCAGCTATATCAACAGGAATTTGCTGCATCAACCAATCAGAATGAAACAAATTTCAATCATTCATTTGCGTAAACAGATCTTATTAGAAAACTGAATGGGCATTTTTACTGTAAAACCCAGTCCTGCCTTTGTTCTCTGGCCTGCACTTTTGTTTTTATGCTGGAGGATGCATCTCTGTGTAGAATAAAGCCTCTTTTCCTCCAATGCCCTTTCAGAGAACTTTTGTTCACACTGTTCGCACATTTGGGGGTTTTTGTTGTTGTTGTTGTTTGTTTGCTTTAAACTCTGTCTCAGTTTGTCACCTGAGTAGAGTATGGTGGGGTCACAGCTCACAGGAACCTCCAGTTCTCAGGCGATTCTTTTGCCTCAGCCTACCGAGTAGCTGGGACTACAGGTGCCGGCCACAACGTCGGCCTCTCAGAAGGCTAGGATCACAAGCATCAGCCATCGCACGCATTTGAGGAAAATTGTAAAGTGGCTTTTTCTCAAAGACTTTGAAATAGATAACTGGTTGGTGCCACTTGCTACTCACCCATCTGAAGAAGGAACTCTTTCCTCCAGACACCACGTCTATACTTTTGTGCCCAGAGAACAGCCTTTGCTCCAGCTTACGGTTTTCTCTGCCTCCAGCAGCTGAGTTGTGAATGCTCCTCTTCCCTTGCTTCCCACACAGTCCTTGGCATTCCAGTGTGCCCTGGCTTGGAGTTGAGGTTGTTGACTATCTGGTTATGTAAAGGTCCCTCAGATGTGGCCAGAGAGGAAGCCCTCGGCAAAGGTGGACACAGATTTATAGAGCCTAAACTTATAAAATTTTTGAGACCATCTTTAAGGAAAAACGATGCAAAAATATCTTATTTTTGCCATTTATGCCAAAAAACGTGCACACACATTGCTAGGTTCCTCCCTGGTGTCTGAGGAAGAGCCAGGCCCTGACAGGGGTACTAAAGCCAAATTTCCTTTATCTTCAGGGCAAAACTGGCCCAGGGCCTTATATGGAGTAAAGAAGGACATACCTGGGCACCCTTTCTGATGCCTTCCAAGTAGAAGGGCAGAGCTGGTCAGGTCTCCATGAGGAGGCACACACAGCAACCCAAAGTCTCAGAGTTTCCAATCCTTGTTTAAAGTCCTTTTTTTTTTTTTTTTTAGAGACAGAGTCTCACTTTATCACCCTCGGTAGAGTGCCGTGGAGTCACAGCTCACAGCAACCTCTACCTCCTGGGCTTAGGCGATTCTCATGCCTCAGCCTCCTGAGTAGCGGGGACTACAGGCGCCCGCTGCAACGCCCAGCTATTTTTTTTTTTTTTTGAGACAGAGCCTCAAGCTGTCACCCTGGGTAGAGTGCTGTGGCGTCACAGCTCACAGCAACCTCCAATTCCTGGGCTCAAGCGAGTCTCCTGCCTCTGCCTCCCAAGTAGCTGGGACTACAGGAGTCCACCACAATGCCCAGCCATTTTTTGGTTGCAGCCGTCATTGTTGTTTGGTGGGCCCGGGCTGGATTCGAACCCTCCAGCTCAGGTGTACGTGGCTGGTGCCTTAGCGGCTTGAGCCACAGGCGCCGAGCCCGCCCGGCTATTTTTTGATGCAGTTTGGCCGGGGCCGGGTTTGAACCCGCCACCTTCAGTATAAGGGGCCGGCGCCCTACTCACTGACCCCCAGGCGCTGCCCTAAAGTCTTTTATTAGGTATCAAATTATGCATCTTGACTTCTCACAAAGTATGGGTGGTATGTTTACAGAATGCACGTATAAGGGGAAAAGCAAACAAAGCAAAAGGAGAAAAACAAAACCAACCCTCCAAGATGAACACAAATACAGATAGAACTACCCATTTTTCTCTATGGATGACTGGCCCAATGTGAGGGTGTTCAGCAGCATACCCCCGAAGTGAAGGGCTCAACCACAACTTGAACTTTACCTTGGCAGTGAGAACAACGTAACCTCAAAATCTGTACCCTTACATAATTTGAAATAATAAATAAATAAATAGAATGGAAAAAGCAAACCCAGAAATGACAACAACAGCACCCCCCTAGCTACAGCACACAGAAGTGTCCGCCTACTAAGAAAGTGGTAGAAAGACATTATCTATCTGCCCTTGTTGGGTAACAGTAATTATGCTGCCAGGAAAATTTTGCCTTCTTAGACTTATGTTGGATAAGAAATAAAATTCAGCTGGAATAGACAAGTTGCGTTCAAAAGACTAAATAAAATTCAGCTGGAATGGACAAGTTGAGTTCAAAAGACTACTGGAGAAACTCCTTCTACGCCCTCTCCTCAGCTTTTCATTCCACAGTAACCAGAGCCGAGATTTCAGAGCACAGTGTTGAAGCAGCTGTGTTGGGCAGGCCGCCCACGCTCTGAGATTCAAGAAGCTCTTCCACAGACTTCTGAGCAGCTGTCAAAGAACAAAGTAGTGAAAACCACTCCCTACGCATTTATTATGTGAGTCATCCTTGAGGGTCAGATAAGAAGTGTTCATTTTGCTTTCCAGGACCCTCCTTATATCTGAAAGACAGGTGACACCTATCTAACATTTTCAGGGTTCGCATATGTGTTCAAAGCCTGTTCAATAATAGCAACAATGAACATAATAACAGTCATAACCATCATTTAGCAATACGATATACTTTAAATGTATTGTTTAAAGTACATCTTACTTAATCCTCATATCACCCCCCTCAACATTCCTATTTTACCTACAAGAAAACAGACATGGTAAGAAACACACTCTGTGTCACACAGGTAAGTGCTGGTACTCAAACTCAGTTCTACCAAACTGTAAGGGCCATTTATTTTACCATTATGCTTTCCTGCCTCTTTTAATGCGCAACAGATGGAGTTTTGAGCAATAAACTCAAGTGGAAAAAAAAAGAAAATTCAGTTAAACATAACCTCAAGGATTAGCCAATCCTACTTAGTGGTGATGGCAACAGAAACTGCTCTTAGCTAAACTCTGTTGCCTCACCAGCCCAATATCAGAAGCTCCTAAGCATTAACCAACATAGAAAATAAGAACAGAAAAAAAAATCATCTGAGCACTTATGCAAAAGGCAGGCAGGTTCTTGGGCTCACTCCAGACCTGTTGAGAATCTCACCATAGCCCCCACTCCCAGGCAACTCTGCTGCCTGTAGGACAGCCATTCCTACTGGAAACCCTTTTATACCTGCATTCCTGGCACAAATATCAATAGTCCTTCCCTTTACTCTAAGTGCCCCAATTTATTTTATTTATTTATTTACTTATTTGTTTAGACAAATTCTGTTGCCCGCTGGAGTGCCATGGCATCAGCCTAGCTGACTGGAGCCTCAAATTCCTGGGTCCAAGTGACCCTTTGCCTCAGGTTCCCAAGTAGCTGAGACTACAGGTGCATGCCACCCCACCTGGCTAATTTTTCTCTTTTTAGCAGAGGCAGGATCTCACTCAGGCTGGTCTCTGAACTCCTGACCTCAAGGGATCCTCCCGCCTCAGCCTCCCAGAGTGCTAGGATTACAGGTATGAGCCACTATGCACAGCCAGTGTTCTAATTTAGACAATTTATTTCTGTATTTCTTGTACAAAATCAGACCACACCGTACATGCTATTTTACCACCTGAATTGTTTATTTAATAATTTCTACTTTTCCATAAAAAGTTTTCTTTCGATATCAATCCATATTCAGATTTTCTCAGTTATTCCTGAAACATTCTACACATCTGGTTTCAGTCCACATACTGCATTCTAACAGTTTTTCACCCTCCCAGTTCCCATTCCTATACCTCCTTCTCTCTCGGACGCTGACTGCTGATAGACTAGACCAGAAGCACGATGAGCTGTGCCACCCCTTGGATTTTCAGAACACTTCTTTATGGTGTTAATGACTTTGATCTCCTGTTTTCTGTGTGTCTTATCAGCTGGAAATTAGAGTCAAGTTTGGCTATACATTATAGGTAATGTTGTTTACTTCATGTTTGTATTCATATCACACCAAGAAAGACGTTATGTGTGGTTGACCCGCAATTAGTGACTCTAAGATGAGCCACTGGATGAGAGAGAGCTCTTTGGTCCCATGACAGGATGGTTACATTTTTCTTTCTTCAATGAGCAACAAATCTGAACGGTGTCACTTTGGCTCTCTACATTAGCATTCCGTTTCCCATTAACCATATGCCTAATGCTTTCGACACCATTGAGAGTTGTCGGAGTTCAGAGTGTTGCCACATGTTGACCTGCTAGTTCTTTCCTTCCTTCTACATGACTGGCAGATATTCTTCAATAGAACAGAGATTGTTCCTCATCATCTGAAAACTATTTGGCTACCATGAAACACGGTTCCTATTGGAAAGGCTTAAATGTTCATTTCTTTCCTTTGAATTACCATTTTCAAATTATGGAGCTAGTCTAGCAGTCCATTGGGCCCAATTTCTAGGCTCCAAATTATTTGCAATATCTCCATCGAGAAAGTAAGCACCTTCTAGAGAAGACTGGTGGTTGCAGAACTAAACAAGACCAAAAAGTTTGGCCCCACCAAGCATAGATGTGATTGGCAACCAGAAATATTCCACTGGAAACAGTAGCCATGATGAGAAGCAGTGGCCAAATCTAACTTCAGTTTTCACATCTGATCCTCAAGTCATATCCAGGGCTGCATTTTTTTTTTTTTTTTTTTTTTTTAGCTCAGGCAGTTCTTGAAGAGCACTTAGTTTATAATAGAACACTCTGTTGTCTCTCAGAAAAGACCTTTCATTAAGCAAAAGCAGAGCTGTTCTAGTTAATGGGCTCTCAACAAAAAGGAGCACTGTATCAATCTATGGAACAACGATTCTTTGTGGGCTGAGTTCGACATCTGGTATGGGGATTTTAAAAGGATTCGTATTTCCAAGGGTCATACCTCATACACTGTAGCATATTCTCTTTTCTAAAGATGGTTGTAACAATCTCTCTTATCCAACCCTACCTCCTCTTCTTACAATGTAATTTTTAAATTTTTTCATTTTTTAGAAACAGGGTCTCAGTCTGTCACCAAGGCTGGAGTGCAGTGGCATGATCATAGTTCATTGCAACCTCAAACTCCTGGCCTCAAGCGATACTCCTGCCTTAACCTCCTGAGTAACTGGGATGCCTGGCTTCTTCTTACCATGTAAGTTTGATACCCCTATCAGTGGGAGGGAAGGTGACCTTGAATCTGGGCAGGCTTATGGCACGAAAGAAGTGAAACTATGTATGCATATACCACGATTTATTTATTTATTTATTCCCTTGTTGACAGGCAGTTGGTTGTTTCCAGTTTGGGGCTGTTACAGATGAAGATGCTAAGAACAGTTGTCTACACGTCATCATAGGGACATATATAATTGTTTTCTCTAGAAGTGAATGGTTGAATCACATGGTAGGTATGTGGTTTACCTCCTAGGAAACTGCCAAATTGTTTTTGTAAAGTGATAGTACCATTTTCCATTGCTATATAAAGTATATGAAAGTTCTATTTCCCCATCCTCGCCGTCACTACTAGTAGGATTGGTCTTCTAATTTTAGTCATTCTAATAGGTGTGGAGTACTATCTCACTATGGTTTCCATTCCCATTTCTCTAATGACTAATGATGGGAAGTATCTTTGTGTGTGTTCATTGATCATTTGTATATCTTCTTTGGTGAAATGTCTATTCTATCTTTTTGCCAAGTTTTAATATGATCCTTTTCTTTTCTTTTCTTTTTCTTTCTTTCTCTTTCTCTCTTTTCTTTGCTTTTCTTTCTCTTTCTCTCTTTCTTTCTCTCTCTCTTTCTTTCTTTCTTTCTCTCTTTCTTTCTTTGACAGAGATCTCACTATTTCACCCTAGGTAGAGTACTGTGGCATCACAGCTCTCAGCAATCTCAAACTCTTGGGTTCAAGCAATCCTCCTGCCTCAGCCTCCTGAGTAGCCATGCCTATCCTCATGTGCTCACCACAGTGCTCAGATAATTTTTGCATTTTTAGTAGAGATGGGGTCTCGCTCTTGCTCAGGGTGGTCTGAAACTCCTGAGCTCAAGAGATCTCCCACCTCAGCCTTCCAGAGTGCTAGGATTACAGGTGTGAGCCACCACACTTGGCCAAAACTAACCTTTCTTCACTGAATTATATTTTCATATTTGTGAAAAATCTGTGTAAATTAATATTACTTTTTATTCTGTTTCATTGGTCTGTTTCTAATTTATACCCCATCACACTATCTTGATTACTGTATAATAAGTTTTAAGAGGTAGTTTTAGTCTCTGCCACAGACCAAACATGTAATTTCATGTGTTGAAATCCTAACCCCTAAGATATTAGGAGGTGGGGACTCGGGAGAGTGATTTAATCATAGGGATCTCTTTATGAATGGGATTAGTGCCCTTATAAAAAGGCCCCAGAGGCTTGGCGCCCATAGTTCAGTGGTTAGGACTCTGGTTACATACACCAGGGCTGGTGGGTTCCAACCTAGAATGGGCCAGCTAAACAATGATGACTGCAACAAAAAAATAGCCGAGCCTGTGGCGGGTGCCTGTGGTCCCAGCTACTTGGGAGACTGAGGCAAGAGAATCACCTAAGCCCAAGAATTTGAGATTGCTATGAGCTGTGATGCCATTGCACTCTACCGAGGGGACATAGTGAGACTCTGTCTCAAAAAAAAAAGGCCCCAGAGAGATCCCCTGCCCCTTCTGCTATGTAAGCTTGTAATGAGAAGATAGGTATCTATGAGGAAATGGGTCCTCACCAGACACGGAATTTGCTAGGGCCTTAATCTTGGACTTTCCGCCCTTCAGACTATAAGAATACATTTCGTAGCTCAGTGGGTATGGCGCCGGCCACATACACCAAGGATCGCGGGTTCCAATCTGACCCGGGCAAACTAAAACAATAATGACAACTGCAACCACAACAAAAATAGCCAGGCATCGTAGCAGGTGCTTGTAGGCTCAGCTACTTGGGAGGCTGAGACAAGAGAATTGCTTAAGCCCAACAGTTTGAGGTTGCTGTGAGCTGTGACGCCATAGCACTCTACCTAGGGGGACATGGTAAGATTCTGTATCCAAAACAAAGAAAGAAAAGAAATACATTTCTGTTGTTTCTAAGCTACTCAGTTTATTGTATTTTGGTATAGCAGCCTAACCAGACCAAGACCTACTCCAACTTTGTTCTTTTTCAGTTGTTTTGGGTATTCTAGGTCCCTTACGTTTAATGTGATTTTTTAATTTTTTTTGAGACAGAGCCTCAAGCCGTCACCCTGGATAGAGCGTTGTGGCATCACAGCTCACAGCAACCTCCAATTCCTGGGCTCAAGC
>CAUYRH010051117.1:0-23273 GCA_963574655.1 Perodicticus potto | reverse complement strand
CACCAATTACCCTCCCTCCACTCCAACCTCCCTCCTCCCCTCCCAAGTATTTTCTACATGATAGAATGAACACTGAAATAGAAAACATGAGCCCTGGGCCCTGGCCCCATCTAGTCTGTATTGAGTTTAATTATCCCAGGTTTTAGTTTACCCATTTGTAAAATGAGAGGGTTATGCTTGGGGTCATTAGCAATTATTTCTAGTACTAACATCAAATAAGATTATATTTTATTAATTCTAATTTTTTTTTTTTTTTAAGAGACAGAGTCTCACTTTACTGCCCTCAGTAAGTGCCATGGTGTCCCACAGCTCACAGCAACCTCCAACTCTTGGGCGTAAGCGATTCTCTTGCCTCAGTCTCCCAAGTAGCTGGGACTACAGGTGCCCGCCACAATACCTGGCTATTTTTTGTTGCATTTTGGCCGGGGTTTGAACCCGCCACCCTCGGTATATGGGGCCAGTACCCTACTCACTGAGCCACAGGCGCCACCCTAACTCAGAACTTTTTAAACAATTTGTACAAGAGCATTACCACACTGTCTAAAAAGAAAAACTTTATTTATATGTAAAGAATAAAGCTCAGATTACAGGCATTTAACAAATGCTAACTAACATATGTTAAGAACTAGGTTAATGGTTCTATAGAGGTGTTCAGTTTGCAAAAATTCATTAGACTATATACTTACATGCATTTTTGGCAAGGAAATGTAATACATTCACTATATTTAGTGAAAACACTTTAAAATCAAAGAAAGGATATTTCACATAAACCTAAAATTCTAACTCCTCCAGAAGTGGGTAAGCAATATTCCAAATATAAGTCCAAAGACAATGAAATCTTAAAACTTTTCTGGACTTAAACTATTCTATCTGTATTCTAGATCCAGCAAAAACTGAGAAGGAAGATATCCAGAAAATCTTACACTATTGTACTCTCAATCATTGCAGAAACACTGGATCTTAATCCTCAACTCCAATCCCAAGCAGCTATCTAAACCTGAGCTACAATACCCCACTATGTAAGGCTTCAGCTTCTTCACCTATATGATCCAGCAATGTATTAACTCTAACTTTCAATTCTAAAATCTTATGAAACAGATATATTTCCATGAATGGTATAAAATAATTACATGTACTTTTAAATTACGATTAAAATTAGTTATCTGGGAAATATTAATATAAAATATGAATATACATAAAATATTAAAATATTCAATTTTTAAGCTACAATAACACATCCTTTAGCTACATTTACTCACCTGAGTAAGTAACATAAAGGCATTATCTGCCCTAAGATGTTTGGTGAGAAATTCCACACAATGTGCTTCCAAGGCTGGGACTGCATATTTCTTGGCAGTATAAAGAGTTGTCATAACTGTTTCTGGTCCAATCTGAACTTCATCTGAATACAGAAATCTGGAGAGCAATTGGGAAATTTGCAGAGATGATTAATAATATTTTAGACAAGCAATCCAGCAGAGTTAAACCTCTGAGGAATATTTTAAAACATAATAAGCAAACTGAAAAACTATCTAAAATCCGTATCAGATCTGGCAGTCTACAGCACATTTGTACATATATCATCTCATTTTATTCTTACTTAATCCTGACAGGTAGAAGACTTTACCATTTTATAGAGACCACAGTTAAGTGAAGACCGTGAGATAAACCCATGTCACTAAGCCAAGTCTCCAGAGTTCTTTTTAGCACCCCACACACTCCTCTCTCCCTCCGTGAAAGATACTCACTTAAGTAAATCTATAGGTGTCTGAGGTCATATCTCTACCTGTCAAGATAGTCTTTATTTCCTGATACTAGTACCTTCTTACTCTGGGCTAAGGCTTTGGAGGAATAACATAGCTTAACAACATATTAAACGACCCCATGTTGCCATGTGTTTGGGGGTATTTAGGTCCAATTTTCTATCAGCCCGTTTCTGTCCTCTTCTTAGTTCATGGCTTCTAACTCGGCAGTTCGCAACCTGTGGGTTGTGACCACGGGAACTGTAGTAAAGGGTTGGAAGGGTCACAGTATTAGGAAGGCTGAGAACACTGTTCTAACTGTGAGGTCATTAGACAGATAAATTAGCTTCACAGGACTGAGATAAAGCATAACGTTCTCAGAGAAGGTGTGGGCAGGTCTTGTTAAACTATACTTGAGCTTCTGCATGATCAACTTCAGGCCCCTTTCATGGCTCCTCAGAGACACTGGTGCTCACCATCCAGTTCTCAGCAGTACTTATGATAGTTGAGGATACTGGAGAAGTATGACATTAAGAACAATTATTTAATTTAGCAATAATTAAAGACATTATAACATTTATTTCCAGGACCCAAGATGTAAAACAAAGGTTTAAGAAAACCTATTATCTTCTTTCAGAATACTCTACTACCCTCAAGTGAGGAAAGCCAAATTCTTTTTCATGTCCTTACTCTCTTCCCAGCCCCTTCTTCCTATGGCCATAATCACTACCCATGATGAAACCCTAGTCAGCAATAATCCCAACTTCCCACCCTAACCAAATCCTGGCATTCCTTGGAATCATTATCCTCACATTATCCTCCTATTTCATGTGGAGGTAGACTCCCTTTTTTTTTTTGCAGTTTTTGGCCGGGACCAGGTTTGAACCCACCACCTCTGGTATATGGGGCTGGCGCCCTACTCCTTGAGCCACAGGTATGGAGGCAGACTCCCTTATACCTCAGGTTCAAAACCAAGGGTTGGTATTTTTAAGGATTATACTGTTTTTACATATTTTTTTCCTCCAAAACCCTTTTTTTAGAGAACCAAGTCGGCTAATGCTCACTTAATGTTAGGTGCCATATTTTGTGATGAGTACAGAAAATTAAGAACTAAGTAAGGCTCAGCCCCATTGCCAGGGGGAGGGAAATGAATAAAAAGGTGGCTTATGCCTGTAATCCCAGCAATCTGGGAGGCTGAGGCGGGTGGACTGCCTGAGCTCATGGGTTCGAGACCAGCCTGAGCAAAAGCGAGACCCTGTCTCTAAAGATAGCCGGGCATTGTTGGGGGCACCTGCAGCCCCCGCTACTCGGGAGGCTGAGGCAAGAGAATTGCTTTAGCCTAAGTGTCCAAGGTTGCTGTGAACTGTCACACTACAGCACTCCACTGGTGGAGACAAACTGAGACTCTGTCTCAAAAAAAAAAAAAAGAACAAAAGAAAGAAAGTTAACACTTGTTGAATGCCTACTATAAGACAAATACCATCATTTAATCCTCCCATGAAGGCACTATATGTATTACCTGCAATTTACTAATGAAAAACTAGGGCTGAGGAAACAGGAGAGCTGTTTATCCTAACTCATCATTGTTAGGCTCTGTATGTATTACCTACAATTTACCAATGAAAAACCAAGGCTGAAGAAACACGAGAGCTGCTTATCCTAACACACTATTGTTTCTAGTGCATACGAAGTCTAAGGCCAACTAGGAGAAGAAAGAGACTGTTTTGGGTTGAGCCTGTTCTATCACTTGCTAGCTCTGTGACTTGAAGCAAGTTGTGGCCTCTCTAAAAACAGATGAGAGTAACAGTACTTCATACTGTCATGAGGATTAAACCTAAATTAAAACACACAGCATTCTGAATAGTGCCTAACAAAAAACTTAGCCTCAGTAAATGTTGGCTACTTATTTGTGCATGGTCTTATTTTTAATGCTATTTTCCTCTGCATTTTGCAAGATTTACTTGCTGTTACTTTTTAGTACCCTCCTATTTTTCACACCAGCAATCATATGTTTAAATTTCTAAGAACTTCTGCTTTTCTTTTGGTCATTCCTTTATTCTCCACAGCATTGAGTCTTGGTTTTATGAATAGATCTCAGGTCTCAGGTTTGGATGATATTAACCAAAATTTTAAAAGTTCTCTTCTGTTCCTGAATTACCTGTTTCCGTAAGAATCAGCTGCTCTGTTTATTTCAGTCTTTGTCATTCATGTCCTGATTTTCCTTATATGTCAAATGATTAGTGACTACCTCCATGTTCAGTGTTCTGGTAGTTCTTCTGTATTCAAAATAAAACTCTCTCCAAAATGGAAAGATTGGCTGGGTGTGGATACAAAAGCTGGTCGACTGCCACCTTGTAGTACACTGGGAAACCAGACTTGGAGCCAGGGACCCCTCAATGCCATTATGAGGAGAGCTTAACCCTGGAGTCTCAAAGTCACACCAGCAGTCCTAGTTCCTATAGGCAGTTTATTCAATTTATTTAGAAGAGCTTGTTAGTTCTAACAGGGAATTAGTCTGCAAGAGCGGTCTGAGGGATGGACAACATTCAGGCTTAGATTAATTTCCAAGTTCTAGCACTGCCTTCTCATTTCACCCTTCTAACTCCTAGCCCAGAACTAAGAAAGACAGCCCCCACCTCCACTGCAGCTTCGAAAGCTCCAGACTCTGGGCTCCAGATTCATCCTCTCTAGTTCATCCATCAGCCAGCTTCCACCTGCTTTTTACACTGCGATTACATTTGCTTTTTACACTGCTAGTCCTCCCAACCCCTCTTTCTTCAGTAACAGATTGTCTTTTGTATTTCTTTTCCTTTTTTTTTTTTTTGTTGAGACAGAGTCCCACCCTATGCCCTGAGCAGAGTGCAATGGTGTCTTAGCTCTCTGTAACATGAGAATGGGACCCTTGTGATGGGATAAATACCTTTATAAGAAGACTTAAAGGTTGGGCATGGTAGCTCACGCCTATAATCCTTCACTCTGGGAGGCTGAGGTGGATGGATTGCTTGAGCTCAGAAGTTCGAAATCAGCCTAAGCAAAAGTGAGACCCCATCTCTAAAACAATAGCTGGGCATTGTGGTGGGTGCCTACAGTCCCAACTACTCAGGAGGCTGAGGCAAGAGACTCGCCTAAGCCCAAGAGCTGGAGGTTGCTGCGAGCTGTGATGCCACGGCACCCTACCGAGGGTGACAAAGTGAGACTCTGTCTCAAAAAAAATAATAGAAAATAAAAATAAAAAATAAAATTAAGTACTGGACAAAAAACAATAAAAGAAGGATTTCTGTGTATTTTTTTTTCCCTCTTCATCATTCTTGCAGTACTAGGCACAGTGTGGGCACCCGTGTTAAGTCTTAATAAATAATGTCAATTGACTAGACAAGTCAGTACAGGTTTCTATGTAACAATGGTAGGGAAAATATTTTCATTTTTAATATGAAAGAAGTCATTTAAAAATCTTCTTGGCTCATATTTTACTTAAACATTTTGTCTACATTTCTACTTAACTGAGTATTTGTATAATACAAAAAACTCAAGCCAGCCAGGATTTAAAAGCATAATTAAAAAATCAAATTCAGGGTGGCGCCTCTGGCTCAGTGAGTAGGCACCAGCCCCATGTACCAAGGGTGGTGAGTTTGTATCCCGCCCTGGCCAAACTGCCACAAAAAATAGCACGGCATTATGGCGGGCGCCTGTAGTCCCAGCAACTTGGAAGGCTGAGGCAAGAGACTCGCCTAAGCCCAAGAGCTGGAGGTTGCTGTGAGCTGTGACGCCACAGCACTCTACCCAGGGCGATAGAGTGAGACTCTGTCTTTAAAATTTAAAAAAAAAAAAAAAATCAAATTCAATGTTACCACAATTCTTTAAATTTTAAAAAGATCACTTAAGGGCCTATATGTAAACACTAAGGATAAGAGCACAGAGAAATTATTGTATGTCCTCAAACTAGTCCTATTTTCTCCCAAGATGAATGGCCTTCCAAAAAGGCAAAACACAGGTTATATTTAATCTAATTATAATTTTAAAAGGCTAAGGTGAAAACCTGATTTTATATTAAAAACATCACAAGATTCTGTATAAAAAACTTGTACTACTGATCCATTCATTTCATTAAAAAACAGTGGAGGACTTATATATATACAGACACTGTACTAGGTCCTAGAGATAAAAATACGGGAAAGATAGCTTTGCCCATTAAAAGCTTACGTAGTCATCCATTGCTTAATGATGGGGCAATGTTGCTGTGTAAACGTCACAGAGTGCACTTACACAGACCTAGACGGTACAGCTCACTACATTCAAAGGCTGATGGTACAGCCTATTGCTCCCAGGATACAAACTCGAACAGCATTTTACTGTACTGCAACTTTTTTCTGTCACACTTCAGAAGAATAAAAATTGTCTTGGGCCACACACTAAACACACAAACGCTAACAACAGCTGATGAGCAGAAGAAAAGGTCCATGCATACTTTCCATGATATCCAACATGACAGATAAGCAAAACAGTCCTCAAATAATCTGCATGTGGCCAAAAAGTAATGTCATGACCATAACAAATACATGTTAGACACTGTATTTAATACAACATCTAAAGATGTTCCCCAATAAATAATGCTGTCCAGTATTCATGCCCTTATTTAGATTTGTTCCGTGACAAATCTGGGCTGATTCTATGTAAATCTCTTTTTAACCAACAGAATATGGAAGAGTGACACTGTGCCAGTTTGGGGCCTATACCTTATGGATGCCTTGCAGCTCCTGCTTTTATGCTTTCAGGAGTAATGAGCCAAGAAGTCACACTACCCCACCGGAGAGACCAGCCAGAGAAACCACGTGGAAAGGGAAAAAGGGCTTTTTGACTCATCCCAGAATCTGAGTCAAACCTCCAGATGATGCTAGCCCAGGATAAAAGTCTTCTTTCTCATTTTATCTGACCACAACCACACAGATGACAAACAAAGCACCCAGGTGATCTCAGTCAATCTACACATCAGAAAGATAATAAAATGGTTGTTTAAGCCATAAGGTGTTGGAATGGTTTGTCCTACAGCAATAGATAAACAAAACATGCTATGAGAGATTAGATGAGCCAGTGTACAATTCTGCCTGTGGGTGGAATTCTCATAGACAAGGTAAAGTCTGAAGATTATCTAAAGTACAGTAATTAAGTGTGGAGGCACAGGCAGAAAGAGAGAGAACTACAAAGGTAAGGAGGCCTTAGAAGGCAAGCATTAAAACGCTGAAATGCTGAGGGAATGGAGAGGAAGAGGAGGAAACAGATCAAATCACAAAGGTTCTGTGTATCTGCTAAAATGCTTAAACTTTATCCCTTAGGCAAAAAAGAAGTTATTAAAAGGTTTAGGGGAATCAAGCCAGGCAGTGTGGCTCATGTCTGTAATACCAAACCCTTGGGAGGCTAAGGCAGGAGGATCACTTGAGGCCAAGAGTTTGAGACCAGCCTGAGCAAGAGTGAGACTCCATTTCTATAAAAAATAAAACAATTAGTCAGGCATGGGGGCATGCGCCTATAGTGCCAGCTACTTGGGAGGCTAAGGCAGGAGGACTGTGTGAGCCCAAGAGTTTGAGGTTGCTGTGAAATGTGATGATGCCACTGCACACTAGATTGAGCAATAAAGACTCTGTCTAAAAAGAAAAGAAAAGATTCAGGGGAATCATATGACAATATTTGGATATTAGAGAGATAATTGTTAACAATGTGAATGGAGAGTTAAGTCTAAAGGTAGTCTGGTTGAAGCAATGCAGGAAAAAAGAAATGAAGGGAACTGGGTAGAATCCTCAGAAATGGTCCAATAAGGATGAAAAATATGTAGACTGGAGCTGAACTGCAACTAGAAGCCAAGCCCACAAGTCACTTCCCAGCTGACCCACAGAATCTTAAGTGAGAATAAGTTGTTGCTTCAGGTATAGCAGCAGTTCTCAACCAAACTGTATTAAAGGGTTGCAGCATTAGGAAGGTTGAGAACCACTTACTTATAGTATTACGGTAAAAGCTGACTGAAGTGTGTCACCTCATAGACACCAGTGCTTAGGAACAGGAAATGGCACACAGTAAGCACTCACTAAATGTCAAGTACTTTTATCAATTACATGTCCATCTGCATGGGTACAAGACATTTTTGTTTTACGGTCCAGTTGGACATGAAAGTGTGAAGCCTAGCAGGGCCTTGGAGATACAGATGAGGGGATGATTTATGTCACGGGTTTATGGGAGAAAGGAAGACAGCAGCTGGGACACAATCCTGAGGAACAGTTATCCCATGCCCACTTCCAGCCACCATGCCATTTCTCTGTTCCTTGTGGCAACAGAACTCCTGAGAGAATTGTTTATACCAACTGCCTACAGTTCACCTCCCCAACATAACCAAATGAAATCATTTTTTGCAGGGTTTATTAATAGCCTCCATCTTGTTATACTAACAATCAACTCAATGTCCTCATTTTTACAAACTCCCAACAGCACTTAACACTTTCCACCATTGACAAAGCTTTCCTCTCCCTTTCTTGAAATGTTTTCTTTAACTTGCCTTTCAGAATACCATGCTCTTTGCTTTTTTTTTTTTTTTAACAAAAACTGTCAAGCTTTCCCTTTCTACTTCCTTTCTTGAAATGTTTTCAACTTAACTTTCAGAATACCATGCTCCTTTTTTTTTAAACAAAAACTGTCTAGCTTTCCCTTGTGATTCTACTGACAGTTGCTTTGCAGTTTCCTTCCATGCTCCTTTCCTCTTCTACTTCTCTACATGTTGGAAGATCCTAAGGCTCATCCATGGACCGCTCTTCACAATCTACATACATTCCTTCCCTAGGAAATCTCATGGTCTCATAGTTCAATTACCAGTAACCGAAATGTATACTCCCCTAACCCAGATTCATATCTCTTGTCTGCACGTCCACTTAAATGTCTTGGAAGCCCTGCCTTTAAAATATATCCAGAATGTGGGCGGTGCCTGTGGCTCAGCGAGTAGGGTGCCGGCCCCATATACCGAGGGTGGCGGGTTCAAACCCGGCCCTGATCGAAGTGCATTGTGGCGGGTGCCTGTAGTCCTAGCTACTTGGGAGACTGAGGCAAGAGAATCGCCTAAGCCCAAGAGCTGGAGGTTGCTGTGACTCCATGGCACTCTACCGAGGGGGATAGAGTGAGACTCTGTCTCTACAAAAAAAAAAAAAAAACAACCAAAAACCCTACCCTAAAATATATCCAGAATGTGACCACTCTTCATCCTGTCCATTGTTACCTCCAAGGTATAACCCATCATCACCTCTCACATGGACTACCACAAAGCCTCTTATTTAATTTATCACCCTGCTGCCTAAGTTACTCTCCCACAGTCTAATTTCTAAACTCCCTCACAGAGTGAGTTTTTTTAAACTTCAATCTGATCACAGCAATGCCCTGCTGGAAACTGCCAAAGGCTTTCCATCACATACCAGAAGAAACTCAAAAGTCCCTCCATGTCTGTAAAACCCCGCTCAATCAAGCCTGGCCTATCTTTCTGACCTCATCTTCTACCACTTCTCCCTACTCTGCTCACATCACAATGGTTCACTACTGTGTTCCTCCTCCAACAGGAGAAACTTAGGACCTCCCTAAAATATTTTCCTTTCTTAGAATGCTCCTTCTCTCTTGACTTGATCATTTTTATGCAAAACATTCATTTGTACTTGACATTATATCTTAGCTTCTTCTTACTAGATTACATGCTTCAAGAGGGCAGGGACTTTTTCTTGTTTACTGCTTTATCCCAACCACCTAAAACAGGGATTGGTACATGGAGGCACATAGTATCTGTCAAATGAACAACTGAAGTACAACATGTAAAAGTCAGGCAGGTCACAGTGAGCAGTTTCCTTAAAGGCTTCAAACTTAAGTTCCTTTGTGTTTAAGTAATGTTAACTATTCAAGTTGTAAACATAATAAAAGTATGCCAAGCCAGCCTGCTTTTCCAACTGAACAAGTACCATCAGGAATCTTTTTATCACACAGTATTAGGTAAGTACAACATCTATGTGTCACAGCCAGTAAATACCTAAGTTTAGAAACCAGTCCAGATATCAATTTCAGAATAAAACCATGACCAGAACCTGAAGGATAAACACACCGCAGAAAACTTAGTAAGAAGTCAAATTGCACTGCACTACATTTTAAGAACTCTAAAATTAACTTCTATTGTTAGGAAAGGATCGACTGAGTAGCAGCTTCTATGAAAATATGAAATACACATTTTTCCTCTACATTCTTATCTTGGCAATCTAAATTTTTTTTATAGGAAAAGGCTGCCCAACAATCTTTTTGGATTGGTGGCTCTCAAATTTAGCTGGTATAAATACCACTTAAGGAGAATATTTAAAATGCTGTCAAGGTCTCACCTCCAAATTAGTATTATGATACTGTAAGGAGAGAGGAAAGATTTACAAATTTAATGAAGACCCCAGAAGATTACAATGCCAGCCGCCCACAGATCATTTTGAAAAATATTTCTGCTCTACAACATCTAAATAAGCTATGTCCAATCCTCTTGGTCAACTTGAAACCAAAAACCAAAATGACCTAGATCCTAGCTTTCAATTTGCTTTTTCCTCTGTAATGTAATTGAAATAACTTACAGAAAATAGGGGAAACAAGAAGAAAAGATACTTTCATCCCACCACCAATGCGCCTGTACTTACTAGCATTTTGGTACTTTCCTCCTTTTCTTCATCTCTAGCTACATGATGTCTGTTCTTTCTTTTCACAACTATAATCATGGTGCAGCTTCAATTTCTATTTATTATAAGTATTTTCCATGTTATTACCTAGTCTTTATAAGTATCATAGAGACCACATTATATTCCACCAAGTGAACCTATCATTGTTTATCTAGCCATTCCTTGCAGTTGGCTACTACCTCACTGCTATTTATTTATATTAGGCCACCATAAATACTTCTGTACGGAACAATTTTTCAGTACTTGAATGCTTCTCATGTGTGGGAAGAAAATCTACAGCACCAAACTCTTTTTCCAAAAGGGTTTTTACCACCACTTACGTCAGAAAGTGCTCTTTAGATTTGTATCTTAGAAATTTCTGTTGGGGTTAATGGAAGGGAAAAATACCTGGCCCTTTTAATTTGCACTCCCTTAATTACTCATGAGTTTAAACATTCTTCATTAACTAGTTGTATTTTTTCCTCTAAATTATCTACCCTGCCCATTATCCATCTATTAGCAGGATCTTAGTGTTTATGTCTAGTTATGTGAACTTTATGACCAACTTTCTACTGTTCTTTCAGATTGAGCATTTGCACACTGGTCTATTCTGTGTCACTGACCTACCTGTTTTTGGTTCTGCACTACCCATGACCCTGCTACTTTAACAACTTCTACTCTTGACAGTTCCAGGGGTCCTCATACTGCCGTGGACCACATGCAGCAGAGTGAATTGTATTTGTTCCCGTTTTGTTTTTCACTTCAAAATTAGATATGTGCAGTGTGCATAGGAATATGTTCAGTTTTTTTTTTTTTAAACTATAGTCCGGCCCTCCAACAGTCTGTGGGACAGTGAATTGGCCCCCTGTTTAAAAAGTTTGAGGATGCCTGGAAACCATCTTAGTATAATCAAATACACATGATGTTCAGTGTGAGTTGGCTGTTACCTTGGGCAAGTTACTTGACTTTTCTGGGCCTCAGCCCCATTTGTAAAATGGGGGAAATAAGACGTACACCTCCCTAACAGGACTGGTGTGATCCAAAGTATGACTCCTTTATATTAAAAAAGAACCTATCCAAAAAAAATTTATCAGATGTCAATTTTCTAGCCTCAGATAACCAAAGGCAAAACCTCGAAACACCGAGGGAGCAAATGCGACCCCTGTCTGCAGAAATACAAGGCAGGTAAACCCTACCCTTGTCTTGGTATTCACTTTCCTAGGTCTTCCCAAGTAGTAAGGAAACGGGTAAGTTTTAAAAAAGCCAACCGGTCTTGCAAGACTTTTCAATGACTCCCCTCCCCCGAACGCAGAATAGGAATGCGCAAATGGGGGCGGCGCCGGTCCCCAAACGCCGCAGGTGGCGGGTTCAAACCCAGCCCCGGCTAAAAACTGCAAAAAAAAAAAAAAAAAAAAAGAATGTGCAAATGGGCAAACAGGACGACATGCCTGGACCTCTATTCGTGCTGTTTCTCTAGCCTGGCGCCTGGGCTGCAGTCCACTACCAGCGGCCAGAGCGCCCGCTATCCGGGGCCTTGACCTTCACCTTCCCGGGGCGGCCGGCCCGCGGGCTCTCACTGCCGCCTTCCGGAGCATCGCCGGCTCGGGAGCAAACCGAGGCCCGGCCAAGGCCGCCGCTCACCTCAGCAGCGCCAGGAAGGCGGCGGGCTCCACGTCCGGCAGCTCGATCTCGGCCGACGTGGTGGCCATGCCGCCGTTGAACATGGCGTCGAAGACGGCGCTGCCGGCCGCCAGCACGAAGCGGTGGGCGGGGATGCGCTGCGGGCCCCCGGCGGCCGCGGCGCCGCGGCCCTTGCCCAGCACGAAGCGCACATCGCTCAGCAGCTCCGAGTTGAAGAGGAAGGCGAAGCGCTCCTTCAGCGACGCCTTGGTCGCCTGCCAGTTGTACAGCGGCTCCCGCTGCAGGGGCAGCAGCGGCCCCAGAGAGGACGGCGACGGCGGCAGCGAAGGCCCCGCGGCGCCCGGCTCCGCCTCGGGCCCCGCCGCCTGCTCCTCCGCCGCGGCCGGCCCCAGCGACGCCATCCTCCAGCTGCGCGGCTCCCCGGGCTAGCGAGAGAGCTCCCGGCGCCCCGCCGCCATCGCCGAAGCCGCCCCCAGAGGCCGGTGCCGCCTCCCTGCCTTCCGGGAAGGCGCTTCCGGAGGCTGCGCGCCCCCGCCGGCCCCGCCCCCGCCCGCGTGCCCCCGCCGGCCCCGCCCCGCCTGCGCGCGCCCCGCCGGGAGTGCGCCCCCGCCGGCCCCGCCCCGCCTGCGCGCGCCCCGCCTGGAGTGCGCCCCCGCCGGCCCCGCCCCGCCTGGAACGCGCACCCGCCGGCCCCCGCACTCCTCCGGCCCCTCCCCGCCTGCGCGCGCCCCGCCGACTCCGCCCCGCCTGCGCGCGCCCCGCCTGGAGCGCGCACCCGCCGACCCCTCCGGCCCCTCCCCGCCTGCGCGCGCCCCGCCGGCCCCGCCCCGCCTAGAGCGCGCCCCCGCCGGCCCCGACCCGCCTGGCGCGCCCCCGCCGGTGGACTCTCCGCCGCAGGTGCGGCTGCTGGGGTTGCCGGCGGCTGGCGCGTGGGGGCGGGTCCGGCTGCAGGCAGCCAGACGCCACCTCTGCCTGCGAGAGGCTCGCTCTCGCACCTCTTCCTTCAGGCCCCTCATCGCGGCTCCAGTGCCCCCAGTCGTACCCAGGACAGGTCAGGTCTGTACCGAGGGGCCCGGAGGACATGGCCAAGGGAACACGGGGGAAGCGCACGACATGACTCCTCTAAGCCCTGTGCCTCAGGAGTGGCCAGGTCACTGCTCAGAGCGGCGCCGGTCCCGTGGAAACCCAGCTGGAAGGCTTGGCACCCGGCTGACGGCTCGCCGGGTCTGCGGGTCCCTTACCCCCCAATTGCCCTAGTGCCTCGGTGCCTAAGAGACGCGGCCTCCTGCTGCTTTCCCCGTCTCTTCTAGCACTTGTTAGCAGACCCTACACTGAACAAACCCCTGAGTGAAGACTCGACAGAAAAGGCGATTCCAACTGGGTTAGCTCTTCCCAGGCAGCGCTTACAACCTAAGGCATCACCATCAAGGGGACAGAGGCCTGCCCTCTGCCCTGAGTCAGCCCTTACCTAGTAAAAGGTGGTAAAAAACAAAACAAACACAAGAAAACCCAGGAAACAGTTCTCAACCAGGCAAGTATAGTTGGAAACGTGTATTCTTTGTAGGAAGAGCCTTACAGATTACAAGTACCAAGTCATTTTAGTAAGGAAGCCCTGGGTTTCTGCTGTAAAATCCCTCCCCGTCAGTTCCCCCAGAGGGGAGTCCAGTTATTGGACCTTTAGAACAGCAACTTCTTTGGGAGACTTGAAGTGGGAGGTACTGAAATAGTGGATGAGCAACCCCTTCCCCAAATCTTCAGTGGGCGTCTCCTAAAGACAAGGACATCGTGCTGCAAATGATACATCACCTAGTGAAATTAATAATGCCGTAATAGCATCTAATACAGATATACCTAATACCATTTAATATATAGTCCATATTTAAATTTCCCAATTGTCTCAAAAAATATCTTTAATAGATGATTTCTTTTCCCAATCCGGGATCAAATGAACATTCACATATTGTTGGTTGTGTTGACTTCTTTCAAGAGTCCTGGAGATTGTGGAGTAGAATGCTCCACAATCTGAAGTTGTCTGATTGTTTCTCCGTGGTTCATGGTTGCATTCCAGTTAAAGATTTTTGGCAAGAATAAGATCCAGGTGATGTGATGTTATGTACTTCTTATTGCTTCACATCAGAAGGCACATGATGTCCCACGGTTGTTGATGCTAAGCTTGATGACATGAGTAAGGCCGTGACTGCCAGAAGTCTCCATTGTAAAGGTGTGTGATTCCTGTGTAATTAATAAGTAATCCATGCCAGTGATACTCTAGACTCAGACCCATTGGTTCCCCTCAAAACCTTAAGCCTACTGGTTTTAGCATCCATTGATAATTCAAGTTTTTGAATTTAGGTTTCTGAATAGGTTACGACATTGAAGGTTGCAAAGTGGTGATGTTCTAATTCTATTAATTCCTTCTCCAGCTAACAGCTGACATTCTGTAAAGATGCACCTTCCCTCCCTCCTTTTTTCTTTCTCTATTTTTGACTATCAGTGTGAACTTGTGGAGTTTTTTGAATGTGTTACATAATCCATTACCAAAAATTGATTGTGTTTTAAATCTCAAGGAAAACCTCAAGTTACCAAAGCAAAAATAGTACAGGTCACATTGTCTAGTATAGAACAATAAAATCATAATAGCCAAAAAATATGAGGATAGCACATATCAAAATTTAAGGAATGCAGTCAAAGTGAACTTAAAACTGAACTTAAGGCTAAAGTACAGCACAAAACACTTTTCTTTACCAAACTGTAAATAAAAAATAAATGAAGTAAACGTTTCATCGCTTGGCATAATACCTGTTCCATAGCATGTCCTCAATAAATGAACAGACTTATCCAGGAGTTAGAAAAAGAAACAACACAAACAAAGCTAAGGAACGGTACAGAAAGGAAGTAAGTATAAAGCAGAATAATTTTGCTTTTATATTTGAAGTAAAAACATCTTTTCTGTTTTCTTATTTTCTAGATATGTAGATGTGTAAATATTTAGATGTGTAACAGATATTTATCATAGGTATTTACAGCTAAATATTTACTTAGTTCCTAAGTTTTCTAAAAAAAGAAATTCTGTAGAACTGGAAAAAAAATCCAAGCTGATTCTTTGACATCAAAAAAGAACTGTTTTTGGTTTCTTTTAATAAGAAGTAAACAAGAACTGGACTTTCCCCTCAAATGTGAGACTACATCGGACTTACCAAGGGTGCTAATTAAGAATGAGGATTATTTGGCTTTACCCCTGAAGATTCTGATTCAATAGCCCTGAGAAACTGTAATTTTAAAATGCATCCCAGGTATTTTTATTTTTGTTTTTTTTAGAGACAGTCTCACTTTGTCGCCCTGGGTAGAGTGCTCTGGCATCACAGCTCACAGCAACCTCCAGCTCTTGGGCTTAGGTGATTCCCTTACTTCAGCTTCCCAAGTAGCTGGGACTGCAGGCACCCACCACAACACCTGGCTAGTTTTTGTTGCAGTTTGGCCTGGGCTGGGTTTGAACCTGCCACCCTCGGTATATGGGGCCGGCGCCCCATCCCAGGTATTTTAATTCAGGCCTTCCATAGACCATGCCCTGTAGAATACTGTACTAGCTAGTTTAATGAAGGAAAAAGATGAAAAAGCACAGAATTGTACATGAGAAAGGATATATAATTATGGAGATTAAAATTAAAAATGTGAAGGCCAGGCATGGTGGCTCACACCTGTAATCCTATCACTCTGGGAGGCTGGAGTGGGTGGATTGCTTGAGCTCAGAAGTTTGAAATCAGCCTAAGCAAGAGTGAGACCCCATCTCTAAAAAATTAGCTGGGCATTGTGGCGGGTGCCTGTAATCCCAGCTACTCCAGAGGCTGAGGCAAGAGAATCACTTGAGCCAAGACTTTGGGTTGCTGTGAGTTGTGATGCCACAGCACTCTACCAAGGGCAACATAGTGAGACTGTGTCTCAAAAAAAAAAAAAAGAAATGAAGTCTGGGCACGGTCACTCACACCTGTAATCCCAGCACTTGGGAGGCCGAGGCAGGTGGATTGCCTGATCTCAGAGGTTTGAGACCAACTTGAGATAGAGTGAGACCTCATCTCTAAAAATAGCCTGGTGTTGTGGCAGGCACCTGTAGTCCAAGCTACTTGTGAGGCTGAGGCAAGAGAATCACTTGGGCCCAAGAGTATGAAGTTGCTGTGAGCTATGATGCCACAGCACTCTGCCAAGGGTGACAGAGTGAAACTCTGTCTCAAAAAAATAAAATTAAAAATAAAAATGTGAAGAAATCTATTAGTACCTTTGAAATTTAAAAAGAATTTACTAGTCTAGGAGACCTGGCTGGACACAGTGGCTCACATCTAGAATCTCAGCACTTCAGGAAGCCAGTGTAGAAGGATTGCTTGAGCCCAGGAGCCCAAGACCAGCCTAAGCACCATAGGCTAATTAAAAAAAATTAGGCAGGCATGGTGATATGTGCCTGTAGTCCCTGCTACTAGGGGAGTACCAAGAAGGATCATTTAAGCCCAGGAGTTCGGGGTTGCAATGAACTATGATCAAGTCACTTTACTCAAGCCTGGGCAGCAGACTGAGAGCCTATGTCAAAAAAAGGGGGAGGAGGGCAGTGGTCTCAGCGCCTATAGCTCAGCATGTAGGGTGACAGTCATGTACACCAGAGCTGGCAGGTTTGAATCTAGCCCTGGCCTGCCAAACAACAATGACAACCACAACCAAAAAATAGCCAGGTGTTGTGGTGGACTCCTGTAGTACCGGCTACTTGGGAGGCTGAGACAAGAGAATCACTTAAGCCCAAGAGTTTGAGGTTGCTGTGAGATGTGACGCCACAACACTCTACCCAAAGTGACAGCTTGAGACTGTCTCAAAAAAAAAAGGGAGTGAAGGAAGAAAGGAAGGCACTGGAAAGTTTGGCTATCTATATAGGACATTAAAACTTTTAAAAATAATCACCATCAGGGAAGACTGTGTTTCTAGATGGGCTAGTTAAGAAATTTTTAAAATAATACATAATTGTTATACAAAAAGTAGATTCCTGGTTTTAGCCCTAATGTGGCTAAAATGGTATCTGATTAACCCTCTCCACAAAAACAACTATACAAGCTGGAAAAAAAATATGTACATAAACAACTATTTAGAGTGAATTTTGGGGGGGAGCAAGAAAAACAGAGTCTCACTCTGTCACCCTGGGTAGAGTGCCATGGTGTCACAGCTCACAGCAACCTCAAACTCCCGGGCTTAAGAGATTCTCTTGCCTCAGCCTCCCAAATAGATGGGACTACAGGCGCCTGTCACAACACCTGGCTATTTTTTTTGTTGCAGTTATCATTGTTGTTTAGCCACAACACCAGGCTATTTTTTTGTTGCAGTTGTCATTGTCTTGCCAGATTCGAACCACCAGCCTCGGTGTATATGGCCAGCGCTGTAACCACTGTGCTACGGGCACCAAGCTCCAGCTATCTTTTTGTTGTAGTTGTCGTTGTTTAGCAGGCCCAGGCCGGGTTCAAACCTGCCAAGCCCAGTGTATGTGGCCGCATCCTAACCACTAAGCTACAGGGGGTGAGCCAGGAGGCACTTTTAAAGATAAGATTATTCAGATGTTTGAAACATCACAATAGAGTATAAATTTCTATAGTTGCAATCAATTAATTATCAAGCAGGAGAAGACTAAGTGTTAATAAGAACAAAAGCTTCTATTTATAAAATTTACACTTTGATGGATTGAAAGAATTTCTACAGACTAGCTTCTGGTGCTGGTTTATTTTTGTTTTTTTTTTTCTTTGAGACAGTCTTGCTCTGTTGCCTGAGGTAGAATACAGTGTCATCATCCTGGTTCACAGCAATCTCAAACTCGTGGGCTCAATTGATCCTCCTGCCTTAGCCTCCTTAGTAACTGAGACTACAGTCCTGTGCTACAATTCGGGGATAATTTTTCTATTTTCATTTTATTTCAGATGAATATGAGTATACATATGATTAAGTTACATACTTGCTTTTGTAAAGGTCAAGTCCGAGTTGTTATGTCCTTCACCTAGGAAGTGTGCCATGTACTTGTGCATTGTTCCTGTTGGGTGGGGAACTTACTAAACCCCTTTCCCACCCCATTCTGAAGCTTGTCTCTTTGCTTTGTTGATTGTGTTCTTAGCTGCGCAAAAACTTTTTAACTTGATCAGGTCCCATTTTTTTATTTTTGCTGTTGCTGCGATTGCCAGTGGGGTCTTCATAAATACTTTCTCTAGGCCAGTACAATTGAGAGTTTTCCCCACACTTTTTTCTAGGGTTTTTATAGTTTTGTAATTTAGGTTCAAATCTTTCATCTACTGTGAGTTAATTTTTGTAGGTAGTGAGAGGTGCGGGTTCAGTTTCAGTCTTTCACATGTGGCTAACCAGTTCTCCCAGCACCATTTATTGAATAGGGATTCTTTTCCCCCATGGATGATTTTGTTTTCTTTGTCAAAGATCAGGTGGCGATATGAGCCTGGTTTCATCTCTAGAGTCTCTGTTCTGTTCCACAGATCTTCGTCTCTATTTTATTTTTTTTTGTAAAAATATGGTTTTATTTTATAGTCACTATAAAACTGATTCTTTTTTGTTCTTTTTTTTTTATTAAATCATAGCTGTGTACATTAATGCGATCATGGGGTACAAAGTGCTGGTTTTATATGCAATTTGAAATAGTTTCATTGAACTGGTTAACATAGCCTTCATGGCATTTTCTTAGTTATTGTGTTCAGACATTTATATTCTGCATTTAATAAGTTTCACCTGTACCCTTCTAAGATGCACCTTAGGTGTGGTCCCACCAATTACTCTTCACCCATCCTCCCCACTCCCCTCCCCTCCCCTCCCTTACCCTTTTCCCCATATTCTTGTGCTGTAATTGGGTTGTATCTTTCATATGAAAGCTATAAATTATTTTTATGCCAATACCATGCTGTTTTGGTCACTATCGACTTGTGCTATAGCCTGAAATCTGTGAAGCAATACCTCCAGATTTGTTATTTTGTAGAATTGTTTTGGCTATTTGGAAGTTTTTCTGATTTCATATGAAACATACAACTATTTTTTCAAGATATTCAAAGTATGGTGTTATGTTTTAGTGGGGAATGCATTAAAACTGTAGATTGCTTTGGGTAGTAAAGACATTTTAACACTGTTTCCCAAGTCATGAGCATGATATATTCTTTCATCTGTTAACATCCTCTACAAATTTCTTTTTTCAGTGTTTCATAGTTCTCTCTGCAGAGATCCTGCAGATCTTTTGTTAAACATATTCTAAGGTATTTCATTTTCTTTTATGCTACTGTGAAGGATATTGGGTCTTTGATTTGATTTTGAGCTTGACTGCCTTTGACATATATGAAGGCTACTGATTTGTGTACATTGATTTTATAACCTGAGATGTTACTGTAATTCTGTATCAATCTAGGAGTCTGGCAGTTGAGTCTTTGGGGTTTTCTAGGTATAAGATCATATCATCAGGAAAGAATCATAATTCGACCTCCTCTTTTCCTGTTTGGATACCCTTAATGTCCTTCTCTTGTCTGATTGCACTGGCTAGGACTTCCAGCACTCTGTTGAGTAGTGGTGCAGTAGTGGACATCTTTGTCTGGTTCCAGTTCTGGTGGGAATGATTTCAGTTTTTCTCCTTTCAATATGATGTTGGCTGTGGATCTGTCAAAGACGGCTTATGTCAGTTTAAGGAATGTCCCATCTGTGCCAATTTTCTTAAAGGCATTCTTATCAAAAAGGATGCTGAATTCTGTCAAATGATTTTTATGCATCTATTGAGAAGATCATATAGTCTTTATTTTTACTTCTATTTATGTGATAAATTAAAATAAAGTAAATCTTGACCCCCCCCCCAAGTTAATAGCAATATCAGCTATGTATGGTTGAATTTGAGCATTTTGATTATCTGATCCTAAACAAGTTAAAGGTAATGTACTTTGCAAGACTGAATTTAAAGTTCCTATGCCTGTAAAAGTAACATCAACTATTTTTTTCGGACACTCCTTGGGCCACAGATTTAAAGTCATGACTGAGACATCTGTGCCAGTATCTAACAGGCCAGTAAAGTATTTATCCTTCAAAGTGACTGTTAATTGAGGCCTATTATTTTTTTTTTTAAGATGTAAATATCCATCTTTCTTTTATTTTTCTTTAAGATTTTCATTTTTTTATTTTTATCTTATTTTTTCAGGGTTTTTTTTTTTGGCCAGGGCCAGATTTGAACCCACCACCTCCGGTATATGGGGCTGGTGCCCTACTCCTTGAGCCACAGGTGCCACCTGAGGCCTATTCTTATCAATAGATGTTAGCCAAAAAATGCTGTTTGTACTGCCAAGACCATCAGTACCTTTTTTACCAGTACTTTGTAATTTAACATGAGGCAGGAGCAGCAATTGGACAATCTTTTCTCTGGCTAAAATTTGAGTTAGTTGGTTTACTGAAATCATGATCTGTATTTCCCCTAAGAAGTCACTATCAATAACACTTGTGTGGACAAATACTCCATAAGATGTTAAACTACTTTTTCCTAACAATAACCCAACAATGTCTGGGGGAATAGGACCATCCTATTCCTATTTTTAATTTCTTTGCTCCCATGTTGGGAATAAAAGAACATTATCACATGCTGGGAAATCTAAAGCAGCACTACCTGGAAAGCATGTTAAAGGGATTGAATGGGCTTACGTTGCTGGTGAGTGGGTAGATCTCCAGACCTGTATTGTTTGCCTGTAGGCCCTGGAATGGGCCCAACTGACAGTTTCCCTGCTGTAAAAGTGTTCCATTCTTATCAAATCGAGAGCAGCACTTATTTGCCCAGTGGAGCCCTTTTTTACACCTGGGGCATATACCAGGGGGTTTATGTCCTCCTTGTATCTTTTAATTATTGGATGAGAAAATTTTTTTACTATTGGTATTATAATTGCTATTCCTTTTCTGACACTCTCTTCTCATATGACCTAGCTTTCCACAATTATGGCATTTCACAAGATTCGTATTGAACCTTTCTTTTAAAGCAGCCGCAAAATTAGCCTTATTGAGTTCAGTTCCTACATCAGCATATGCCTGTATGTATTCCTCTAAGAGAGCATTTTGTGCCCTCAGAGGACATAAAACCTTTGACACTCAGAGTTAGCATTTTCAAACAGTAGGGTTTGAAAAAGCATATCTCTGAGTTCTGACTGAGCAATGGCTTTATCGACTGATGTTGTCAATTGAGCTAAAAAGTCAGTATAAGGTTCATTTCCTGATTGCATTATCTTAATGAAAGATTTTGAGATATCTCCAGGAGCCTGAACTTTTTCCCAGGCTTGAAGACAGCACAGTTTTGTTTGTATTATAGCTGTGTCATCGTACTGGATTTGTCTTGGAACCCCTAGCCACTGACCAGTCCCAGTGAGCTGTTCTGATGTTATAGGAATTCCTCTCTGCTGGTTCTGGCTACTCATTGGGTCAGCCTCCTCCTTCCACCAAGTTTTAAACTGAAAATACTGTCCAGATTCAAGAATAGTTTTGGCTATCATATCCCAACCATAAGGAATAAGTTGCTGTTCTTGTGAAAGTCCCTGTAATATATCTCTAGAAAATGGGGACTGCATGCTCTACTGTGTTACAGCCTGTTTTAAATCTTGTAGAATCGTAAAAGTAATCATATGGTGATCAAAGCATTGGCCCCCGTGAGGGTACTCCAGACTAGGAGAGATATCAGTAACTGTGACCAGGAAAAGCCCTAAAGTGTCTTCAAAAGTAAAGTCACCGGTCTTGTGACCCTCTAATAAAGCCTTCATAACAGAAGTTTCAGGCAGATTATCTACATAGGTAGGCACTGAGGGCATTGTTGAGTGATCTATGTTAGCATTTTTAACTGTGAGACTATTCAACCAATCTTCTAACTGTTTGATCTGAGCTGCCATAATGATCATTGAGGTATTTTCTTGCTTATTCATATTCATATCACATACTTCCTCCTCTGAGGACGAGCCAAAAAAAACTCTCATATGCTTTTTGTTCCCTATTCTCCTCAGGTTCTAACTGAATGTAATCCTTCTCAATTTCAAATTCTGCTTGAGCATCACCTTTTTCCCCAGTTTCTAATTCTCGTGACTCCCCAAACAGAAAGTTACCCATTATTTTCCCGACATCTCTTTGTTTACTATTTAGCTAGACCCCACTTATTCCAAGTGGAGTTCCTTTGCTTTTCATTTGGCCAAAGGTCCCACTTACTCTGAGTGGCGTTCCCCTTTGGAACTCCCTCTTGTTGTCTACTGAAGGTTTCATTTACTTCCAAGTGTCTTTTTTCCCTTCCCATTTGTTTATTTTTGTTGTTATTGCAATTGCCATGGGAGTCTTCTTCATAAAGTCTTTCCCCAGGCCGATATCTTCCAGTGTTTTTCCTATGCTTTCTTTGAGGACTTTTATCATTTCATACCTTAAATTTAAGTCCTTTATCCATCTTGAATCAATTTTTGTGAGTGGAGAAAGGTGCGGGTCCAGTTTCAGTCTTTCACATGTGGATATCCAGTTCTCCCAGCACCATTTATTGAATAGGGGGGTCTTTCCCTCAGTGGATGTTCTTGTTTGATTTATTGAAGATTAGGTGGCTATAAGATGTTAGTTTCATTTCTTGGTTTTCTATTCAATTCCAAATGTCTATATCTCTATTTTTGTTCCAGTACCATGCAGTCTTGACCACTATGGCTTTGTAATACAGCCTAAAGTCTGGTATGCTGATGCCCCTGGCTTTGTTTTTATTACTAAGTACTGCCTTAGCTATACAGGGTTTTTTCTGGTTCCATACAAAACGAAAAATCATTTTTTCCAAGTCTTGAAAGTACAATATTGGTATTTTAATAGGGATGGCATCAAATCGGTATATTGCTCTGGGAAGTAGAGACATTTTAACAATGTTGATTCTGGCTCGGCGCCTGTGGCTCAACGGGCTAAGGCACCAGCCACATACACCTGAGCTGGCGGGTTCGAATCCAGCCCCTGGGCCCGCCAAATAACAATGACAGCTGCAACCAAAAAATGGCTGGGCGTTGTGGCAGGCACCTGTAGTCCCAGCTACTTGGGAGGCGGAGGCAGGAGACTTGCTTGAGCCCAGGAATTGGAGGTTGCTGTGAGCTGTGATGCCACAGCACTCTATCCAGGGTGACAGCTTGAGGCTCTGTCTCAAAAAAAAAGAGAAATC
>CAUYRH010051116.1:0-20719 GCA_963574655.1 Perodicticus potto | reverse complement strand
AGAAAAATCCTAATATGGTTTTCTTTTAGCATCACTGAATAAGTGCTTCTGACCTGATGCTGTTCTACCTTTGCCTATTACTGATTACACTAATCAGATTTATGTTTTCTAGAAATGTCATCAAGCCACACGCAATAAAGATGGTTCCAGTCCATGAACCCCTGTATCACTCTCCCTCCAGAAAAACCCTAACTGCCCCCTTCTATCATCGCCCGACCCAGCAGGAAGCAGTTAGATCGAGTCTTCGTCCCTTTTCCCTAACAGCAGTTAGAGTTTCTACTTGGAGAGGGAGAATTGATGCAGGACATCTGGCGCCCTAGCCAGCTCACTGGAGCTGGCGGACCTGCCGCCTCCTCCTTGGCGGTGTTGGTGCTGCGGCAGCCAGCTGAAGAGCCAGTGGGCTGGATGACAGGCAAGGAGGGGGACCTCCAACCCCCACCAGAGGCTCCCAATAGCCAAAAAGCCTGGACAACTGCTGAGGAGACACCTGTGCCTTGGTGTCTCCTTCACTTTACACTTAGGACTAAATGTGGAACCCTTTCCTATGCCTAGGTCAATTTCTTGTGAATTTCCTAGGCCTCAATTCCATGAATGGACTGTATCCATTCATTGATACATTCATTCACCTTTCCCTGGGGGCGGGGCGGAAGGGACTGTATTCATTCGTTTCCTGGCCAAGGAACCCATACACCTATATATACCCTGAGACTAAAGGCCTAAAGGAGGAGATGGGGAAAAACCGGGAGAGGAACGGAGAGAGCTTCTCTCTCCCCACTTGAATTCTCTCCCTCTACCAGGAGCTTTAGTATTTTCTGTACTCTTTTCTGTAAATAAATTCTGTCTTACCACTGGGAGGTGGTGGTGGTGGGGGGGAATAATGTAATGAAGAATAATAAAATACATGTATTTAAAAAAAAAAAAAAAAAGAAAAAAAACCAAAATATTTCTCTACATGGTTATAGACATGAAAATATAAAAAATGAGTTTAATTATTCCTATTTATGTGACCTTTGGGACACCCTATAACAAACCCCCCACATGCATCGGTATATGGGACCAGCACCCTACTCACTGAGCCACAGGCACCACCCCTAAGCCTGACAATCATATTTTGCTTCAGCTACTTTTTCTTTCATCTAATGAAGTACAAGGCTGATGTTTCACCCCCAAATACTTCAGCACCTGTCTCTAAAACATTAAGAACATTTTCTAGTGTAAACCCTAGTAAAGCCATAACCTCACAAGACTTAACAGTTAGTTTTAAAACTTCGTAACTTTCTACAACATCCTCCCCATATCTATGCAGATATTTTCCAAGACCCCCAGTGAATGCTAGAAACTGTGGAGAGTGCTAAACCCTGTATGGACTATGTTTTCTTTCGTATGTATACATATCTATGCTAAAATTTAATTTATAAATTAGGCACAGTTAGATTAACAATAATAAAATAGCACAGGTATCATAATATACTGTAATAAGTTACATAAACGTGGTTTCTCCTCATTCCTTCTCTCAAAATATGGCAATGTACTATGCCCACCCTATTTCCTTCTGTGATCAATCTGGTAACTGAGTTTGCTACTAAGTGACAAATGGGTACGTAGCATATAGAGAGTGTGGACAGGCAAGACAAAAATACACTGCCCCGGCTGGGCACAGTGGCTCACAAATGTTCCTCCAACATTTTGGGAGGCTAAGGAGAGAGGATCACTTGAGGCCAGGAGTTGAAGATCAGCCTGGGCAGTTGAAGATCAGCCTGGGCAACAGGGTGATCTCTAAAAATAGAAAAACAAACAAATAAACAAACAAACAAACAAAAAAACCTACCAAAGAGATGATTCACGTCCCAGGTGGGACAGAGCAGCACAATTTAAAAGTTATCAATTGCTTATTTCTGGAATTTTCCATTTAACATTTACGGAGTGTGGTTGACCTTGGTTAACAGAAACCATGGAAAACATGGGGGGAGCTACTGAATTCTGAAATAAATTCAGTTTTATATCAAAGTTGCAAATGCAGGGCACAGATCCCCTACAAGCTCCTCCCTTGGCTTCCACACTTGTCAGTCTCCCTGAACACTGAGGAGCTGCAGGTGCAGGGGGCTGTACATGAGCTCTGGGGCACGTTCCTACTTCTGTCTCTACTTGGTCCTTCACACGTCAAATTATCCAAGTACTCCCTGTTTTCTTAGCAGAAAAGGCCAAACAAAATAGGCACAAACCCCTCTAGTGCTCCCCAGCCAGGGCTGCCCAGACACGTTCCCTGCTTCTCTCTCAATTTTGATGGCTGTTATTCCTGCCTCACTTACAAACTCTCCTGCACAGACATCCAGGCTAAGCCATTCCCAAGCTGTCCCTGAAGCAGCCAGGTAACCATTTCTGACCCTTGAACAGTTAACTCAAGAAAAACCACCACATTTTAAATGATAAAAAAAAAATCCTGCCAAATTGACTTCCACCAAGGCTTTACCCAAAAGGTCCCCTCCTTATATCACAAGGAGTCCCCGAATGTAACCCATACTAGGTCTGTCCCATAGCACCCTGATGGCTCAACATGCCCCATGAGCAGTTTTAAATGTCCTTCATAAGGTTCCCAGCCCCTGGGCCCCAGGGAACCTGCATACCTTGGGTGATTTGAGGAATTCGAGAATTTACACTTAGCTTTTTCAGCTAAACTAATTTTAGCTTCTTTAGCACAGTGGAGGCCCTGGTGAAGGGCCTCTAGACACCTCTTGTCTGTCCTTGGCTGAGAACTGGCTCCTCAGTACCAAACCTTGCTCTCGGCCTTCTGCACTCGTTATTAAAAAGCAAAGCCCCACAGAGCACCTGCCCTGTGCCAGGGAAGGCACAAGGGCACCGGGAGTCAGCAGAGACATCTGCAGGTGTGGTGTGGGGAGGGGCTGGATGTCCTCAGCCACTGAGGGTGAGTCATGGGTTTAGAAAACAGAATGGTGGCTCCCATCCCAAAGATATATCATCCACTTTGGGGCCTGTGAATGTGACATTTGAAAAAAAAGGTCTTTGCAGATAAAATTAAGCTCAGAATCTTGAAGAGATCATCCCAGATTACCCCCACGGACCCTAAGTCCAAGGATAGGAGTCCTTGTAAGAGTAGATGTGATGCCTGGAAAAGGAAGTAGATGAAGGCAAAGGCAGAGACAGAAGTGACGCAGTACAGGCCAAGTGATGTCCAGGAGAGTTGCCACCACCGTCAGACAAGGGGGCCCCGGAACTCTGGGAAGGAGCTGGCACCGTGATCTGGGACTCTGGTCTCCAGCAGTGGGAAAGAATCCATTTCTGTTGTTGAAGCACGCTCTCTGTGGTAATGTTATGCCAGACACAGGAAATTACACTACTCTGCTTCTGGATGTGCCTTGAAAATTTCTGTAATTCACAAAAAGCCCCACTGCTACATTCTTCAAGGGTGAAGTAAGGAGGCAGGCAAGTGGGAGGACCCCTGGGAGGCCCTGCAGAAAGAACTGGATTCACTGGAGGCCAGAAGGCTCACAGAGGCCTCCAGGCCCTGTCCCCGGCCCTGTCCCCAGCCCTGCGTCACTTGCTTCACAGGGCTCATCCTACCTGGGGCAGTGGGGTCATTCCTTCTACCCAGAATTTCTCCCAGGAAACTCTGCAGTGTCCTGACACAGTGTGTGAAACCAGGGTCACTGGGTACAGAGGGGAAGTGTAAAGACCCCAGCCTCTCTAGGCCATTCTGGCCCTCCTGTGTGACCCTGGACAGCCTCCTTAGGAAAGCAAAGGTAGGCATGGTCGGTGACCATTAGCATTGCTGGGGCTACGGGGCAGGGGGTCTGCTGACCACCAGGTGGGGACTGTTCCATTCACTCAGGCTCCACCTGGTCCTGCACCTCCATCTCCAGCCAGAGTTCACAGAGCCCGACTCCAATATGCCTCTAGGGGGTGAGCCCGATGCGTTCTAGACAGGACATTCAACCCCACCTTGACACAACATGAGATTATTCCACGGCCATCAGGTCCCCCCCAAGGGTACCCCACGGGCTTGGTCCTTCAGGCTGAGCCTGACCACTCAGAAGCAGGAGGGGTGTGACAGATTTTATTCAGAGTCCCCCTGTGGGCGCAACAAGCCTGCCTGTGAGCTCCCGTCGCGTCCTCACTCAGTGCTCAGGAAGACCCTTTTGCGTGCGGTGTTGGTGTAGGGGTGCCAGCGCCACTCCACATCTGCTGTGGCCTCTTGCTCTAGCGTGCCCAGGCGAATCATGTACACTGGGGGCAGGACAGGTCATCAGCCCCTGCACTGTTCTTCCCTCCCACCAGGACAGGGGACGGAGTCCCAAACTCACACTTCAGCTCAAAGCGTGGCCCGACCTCTGTCAGCTCCACATTTCGGTGGTCCGTCTTTCTGTAGACGTGGTGCCTGGGAAGAGCAGCTGTGGGTCAACAGAATGCAGCAGGGGCACAAGGTCGGGAAGCTCCCCCGGGGCAGGGCCCAGAGACCCACCGGAAAGAGATGTAGTCATCCTGGTTTGCGAAGGTGATGACACGGTGGCTGTCATCTTTGGGTACCGGGAACAGGTAACGGAGGATGTCAGAAACCTGGGGGCATGCAGGAAGGAAGCGGCAATGCCTGGCTGGCCTGGCCCCCAACCTGATCCCTGGCCCCAGGACCCCAGACTCACCCGCCTGCCCAAGCGAGAAGAGAATCCGTGAGTGATGAGGTGGGGCTTGGCCTCAGACACGGTGCCCAGGTCCGGGATGTCATGCCGCATCACCACGTTGCACAGAGTGAAGTAGGCCGTGGGGCCAAAGGGCAGATGGCTGACGATAAGCCCCACTAGCAGGGCCAAGCAGGCTGTCAGAGGCCCTGTCTGCTCTCAGAGCACCCTCAGCCAGGCCCCTCCCCACCCATCAGCCTCACCAGGTGTGCCTCGATGCTCATGGACCACCAGCAGGTCAGTGACCCCGTTAGCTTTACAGGCTCGCACCAGTGCTCCCACCTCATGCCGGCCTCGGTTCATGCGCTGGGCGCCTGGGAAGACCAGTTTCAGTTCCTGCAGACCACAGAGTCTAATCAGGACCAGGCCACTGTCTCAGGCATCCTGGACTCATTACCTACTCACTAATACCTTTGCAAACATCTTAAGGCGGGAACTAGGGTCTCTGGACGTAGTGATCATGACCTTGGGATCCTCGACCCCTGCCCATCGATACTCGTCATCCACATGGCTGGTCACACCTGAGAAAGCGTGAGAGGGAAGACTGTGACATGTCCTGGGGGTGCGATGCTAACTTGGGGGCAGCCAAGGCCGTTTTGAAGGCACTGCCTGATGAAGCCTTTGTGTGACTGAGGAACAAAGTCTTCCACTACTTTATCTCAACCTAGCTCACTTAAGCTGTATAATTAGTTATGTAAGACCAAGGCTAACGTGTCAGACAGCACAAGCCACATTCTGCTAAGGCCAAAGATCACAGACACATTTCCCTCACCATTTGGGATTCCTTTCTCACCACTAAATAATGCAATGAATGAAACATGGATGCCAAAGTGCTGTGGACACTGTTATGCCCTGGCATAACTCCAGTGGGGGCGACAAGTGGTAGAGAAAGCAAGTAGGTGCTGTGTAAATGAGGCAAGGCACATTCAAAGAGAGCCCCATGGTGCTATCTGTGGAGACACAAGAGTGCTGGGGTACAGTTCTAGAAGAATCTCCTGGGGACACCCTCCTCAGGTGGGAAATTGGCTGGTGATCTGAGGAAGGACATCGAAGTGGGCTCCATGGCAGGAGGGCTCCCTGTATAGTTACCTTCGCCGCCAGCATCGTCAAACTCCAGAGACCCCTGTAATGTCAGAGCCTCCCGGCGTAACTCAGTGGGAATCAGGTGGTTTTCTGCAGTGTGGAGACAGAAGGACTGAATGAGACATAGCATGGAGCTGTCAACTTACACAATACTCTGTGCCTGACTAAGGAGCCTGTGTGTACTTGATGGAAAATATCTTACTGCTTTCAGAGCAGAAGAGATACAGGATCACACACCAATTTGGGAATATGCTGAGGACTTTATTTCCCATGGTTCTTTTTTTTTTTGTAGAGACAAGAGTCTCACTTTATTGCCCTTGGTAGAGTGCCATGGTGTCACAGCTCACAGCAACCTCCAAATCTTGGGCTTAGGTGATTCTCTTACCTCAGCCTCCAGAATAGCTGAGACTAAAGGCACCCGCCACAATGCCCAGCTATCCTATGGTTCTTGAGTCTCATACCTTGAGAGCTTTGTAAAACATTTTGTCATTAATGTTCATTGCTTTTATGATCAGGAAAAAAAAAATCAAAACTTAGTCAGATGTGGTGGCCTGTGTCTGTTGTGTCAGTTCCTAGGTAAACAAGGGTGAGAGGATTCCTTGAGCTCAGGAGGTCCAGATTAGCCTTGAGCAAGAGTGAGACTTCATCTCCACTAAAAATAGAAAATTTAGCTGGGTGTGGTGGCAAGTCCCTGTAGTCCCAGCTACTTAGGAGGCTGAGGCAGGAAGATTGCTTGAACTCAGAAGTTTGAGGTTGCTGTGAGCTATGATAATATCATTACACTGTAGTTTGTGCAATAGAGCAAGGCCTTGTTTCAAATAAATATGTACGTGTTTATTTTTTAAAAGAAATATAAAGTGCTCTTTATGAACAGAGCCGCTAATCATGATGTACATTACACTTGAGGCGTGTGGCATGTGGGTGCACCCACTTTGGAGTTTGGAACTCAGTATGAAAACACCCTTGGACCCATTGTTGACAGCAGCTATGCTGTTCTTAACTACCTCAAACTGAAAACAAGCTCACTGCCACTCACAGGAAAATAGATGAAGAGCCTGAAGAATATCAACAGAAGGAGCTTCCCACCATACTCAATGGGTCTTAGAAACATTTCTGAATGAAATAATAAAGCTTCAGAAGAATGCACACAACCTAATACTACCTTTAACACTAAAAGTTGAGCAACACAATTAAGGTATACAAACAGATATGACATCATAAGCTCAAAGAACAAAAAAGATTTCTAAACAATATTCAAAACAGTAGTTTTATAAGTTGGGGCAATATTCCTGAATTTCAACTTATCAGTCACTTTTCACTTCTTAAGGTAGGTAGACGGGTCACAACATTACCTATGTTTCTTAACTTAAACATACGTACATGGACCAACAAAATGGGGATAAACAGCACTTCCAATCAGGCATATGAGACAGACTTCATTGATCTCACAAATGGAAATGTGGGGAAAATTGCAAAATTTGATTCCTACCTCATAACGCAAATAAAATTCCTTCCCTTTCCTTTTTTAGCGAGAAACAAGGTTTATTAAGGAAGAGAAAGACAGGTTTACAGAACAAGGTATATTGGCCATAGACAATGAACTGGCCTCCTTTGTCCCAACGAAGGAAAGGCTGCAAATGAAAGTCCGACATAGACTATTTTAAAGGTTCAAAGGAATCATAATGGAGCTAAAAGCAAAAAGGTATTCCTGGGGGAACCTCGACTGAAGAAGGGAGCACCTTCTACATATCCATACGTAGAACATCTACAGGACCATGTGACATTTTTAATTCAGTAAGAACTGAACACAACTGAGCACAATGCGGTATAAACGACCCCCAGCACCAGCACACGGAAGGAACATTTCCCACAGTAACGAGAGAACCCGACAGGCAAGCAGACGGACAGAAAATACAGGCAAAGATGCTCAGGCACCTGCACGAACGCCGACCCAAAGCGTTTCCCGTCCGTACCTTCGAGCGCGCGCCGGATCTTTTCCTTCTTCTCCTGCGCCGTCCGCCGCGCTTCTTCCCGGGCCTTGCGGTACAGGTACTCGCGGCGCAGGCGGGCTTCGCGGCGCAACTGGAAGAGCAGCGGGCGCGGTCACCACGCGCCCCCAACCCCAAACACCGCATCCTCAACAATCCGAGAGTCCCCCGTCCCACGGTCGCCGAGCATCCCACCTACCATCCTAGACGCAGCTTCCACGTGGGCTTGGAAAAATCCGCCAGCGGCGTCCACGCGACTGAACCCTCGCTTCCGCCCTCAACCAACAAGGTCTCTTGGGAGCTTCACTAGACACTACTGCTGTCGAAATGCCCGAAGTCAAGATGGCGAACAGAGACAGGGCGTCGCGAGGCGATTGGCCAGTAGGGCAGCGCATGCTCATCCGGGCAACCAACAGACGGACTTCAAGATGTTGTCACGTGGCTGGTGACGACCATCAATAAAGATGTCTGCCGCCGGCTTCAGCACTGTCCATCGCTTTGCAGATAATTTTTAGATGATGAACCGCAAAAACAATTGTATTTGGCGGCTCCAAACGGCCCACCAACTGTAAAAGCAGCACAGCGGCTGGTCAGGTTTCCTACGTGCGCCCTCCAGAATTAAGTTTAAAGCCTCTCTTCCCTTAATCAAAATGGTTGCCATACTGCTTCGCCGCCTTCCGTCGCCACAGTGGCAGTCCGACTTTTAGAATTCGGCAGCTTCCGGAAGTGACTGGGAACCACCTGCAAACCTACCCGACAGTCCGTCTGGCGGATCCTCTTGGGGCGCTAATCGGAGAAACCCACCAATAGATACCTTGGGACTGCTTCCCGGAGGACGCTCGCCCTTAAAGGTGGTGTCCTCAGGTTTGCGTCGGGGCCCACGGCTGGGAACGCCCCCTTGGGGCGTGTCTCCTGCGCGGATTGGCTGTCATACCTGCTCAGCGGGCGGTGACTGTGCCACCTGGAAGGAAGAGGCTCCAGTCGGCCCACCTGATGCCGGACGGGTGTGCGCGCGAGTCCATGGCTGCGCCAGATCTGAGGGTGGAGCTGGACTCGCTGCTCCTGCAGCTACTCGGGGACCTGGAGGAGCTAGAGGCGAAGCGGGCGGTGTTAAACGCCCGGGTGGAGGAGGTAAGCACTTGAGGCGGGCGGGACCGCACGTTGACGCAAGCCGAGTCTCCCCGTTCTCCGCTTTCTCTCCAGGGATGGCTCTCGCTCGCCAAGGCTCGCTACGCCATGGGTGCCAAGTCTGTAGGACCCCTGCAGTATGCTTCCCGTATGGAGCCCCAGGTCTGCGTCCGTGCCAGGTGGGGAGCCTTCGATGCTGGAGCAGGCGGGCGGGAAGGCGGGGCCCGGGCCGGGGCCGCCCGCGGTGCATCCTCCCTTCTCGTCCTTTAGTGAGGCCCAGGATGGACTCCAGAAGTTCAGGGTGGTGAGAGCTGGCGCTCAGACACCAGAGGAGGTGGGACCCCGTGAGGAAGGTGAGCCCCTGTCTTCTGTCAGGGCCCTATGTCAAACAAAATGCACAGAACTCTTGAGGAGATGGTTTTATTTAGGCTTTGCAATAGAGAGAAAACCAACAGCTGAAGAGCAGAATATCTTAAAGGGTGATTTTTGCCTTAGACTTTTATAGGAGAATTAGAGAAGCTATAGGTGTTTTACAGCTGGGATAGTTTTGTAATCATGGAAGTCGCAATCAGTTACCAAAAATGTCTATCTTTGTATCTAGCTTAGTTTTAGAGAGACAAACTTCTTATCCCAGTTAATTATTCCTCGGGGAAAAAACAGGGAGTTGGACAGAAATACAGACATAGTATTTCTATTTCTATTTCTTTAAAATAGTCTATGTCTGGCTTTTCAGCACATTCAGGCAGAAATGGTTAAGATCAGTGTGTGGCCTTGTCAAAAATAAACAGGGTCATCTTTGGGTCTTATAGGAGTCCTGAGCAAGAGTGGATAGAGCTCTGAATCACAAAAGGAAGGGCAGTGCTTTGAGGTAAACTGCTTCCCAGATCACAAATATTAAGGTAGGGGGTTCCAGCCTTCATTGTTTTCCAGAATCGTGAGCTCAGATCAAGCTCGACCATAAAGGCTTATAGTTGCTAAGACCATAAAGGCTAAGTAGTAAGATCCCAGCTCCTTCCAGGCTTTTTTCTCCCCAGGTTTGCGCAGGCGCAAGGGCCCCACTAAGACCCCAGAGCAAGAGTCTTCTGAGGGCCCCCAGGACCCTCTGAACTGGTTTGGAATCCTGGTTCCTCACAGTCTACGGCAGGCCCAAGCTAGCTTCCGGGATGGTGAGTGGACCCTGCCAGTTGGCCATATGACTCTGGGCTAAAATCAGACCCTCAATCCACAAGGGAACACTTGAGCACTAATGCCATGGCTGGGGTTAGTCTGGAAAGGGTTTTGCAGGTTTTCTCCATTGCATACTTCTGTTGCACACCTGCTGTTTTTTCCAAAAGCATCTGCTAGCTGTTGGCAGTCTTCTAGGCTCAAGCTAGGTTCTGGGGATACAATAGGGAACCAAAGTGATCAACATTGTTCATGGAATGCTTATTCCATGGAGAGGAGAAAGGCAGTGTGCAAATAAATAAGTAGGCCGTTAATCTGACATCTGGCTGTGAAAATTTTTATGAAACAATGAGTGGGCTGAGGAAACTGTTTTATGAAGGATGGCCAGGGAAAGTTTTTTTTTGAGGAGATGGAGGAAAAGCCTTATGGGTGATCTGGGGTCTAAGTGTTCTAGGTAGAGGGACCAGCCGGGGCAGAGGCACTGAAGCAAGGTCTGTGTGGTGTGTGTTGGAGGAAGGGTAGACAGGAGGCCAATGGGCTGCAGTGGAGTCAGCACAGTGGAAGTACTAGAGGCTAAGGACAGGCAGGCTGGACCCAGGGGATATGGACTTTGTAAGTCATGGGGAGGCTCTGAGCAGAGAAGGATGCAATTGTATTTTCAAGGTCACAGACTGGAGAGGGAAGGAGAGAAGTCAGAGAGAGCCTGTGTTTACCCAGAATCCCTGGGAGGATGGGGCCACCCTCACCCACTATGAAGGGAAGTTAGGAAGCAGGAGCTGGTGTGGTCTGTGCTGTGTGGTGTTCAGTGACATTCAGCTGTTGAGTCCAAGTGGGCATTGGGCATGTACATCTGGAATTTGGGAGAGGCCTGGGCTAGAGAGAGATCTTTGGGCCCACTGCATAGCTCTGGTGTTTAAATTCCCAAGTTGTTGAACAGGGTTAAAGCTGAAATAGGATGAGGTCAGCAGACGTGGTCCCAGAAGTGTGGAAGGGCGGTGAGGGTGAGGAAGAAGAGACTGAGGTGCAACCCCAGAGTGCAGGGTGTCCTGGAAACCAAGAAGAGAGTGTTTCCTGGAGGGTGCCATTAGTTGTGCGGTCAGCCTTGCCCAAAAGGAGGCTGACAACTGAGGACTGCCCGAGAGAACAGGCGGTGTGGAGGGCCCTGTTCCAGCAGAGACATCAGGTGAAAGCTACCTACACATGGATCCAAAGTGTGGATCATTCTTAGGTGAGGACAGAAGAGGGGAGAGTGGCTGAGACCAGTGAGGAAATGTGACAGTGGAAGGAGGAAGGAAATAAGTGCTTGAGACGGTGTTAGGATCTGTGAATATTTAGTTCCTAGTGGGTGATGTAAGGGAGTCAAGGAAGTCTTTTTTGTTGTTGTTACCCTTGGTTAGAGTGCTGTGGTGTCATAGATCACAATAACCTCTAATTTCTGGGCTCAAGCGATCCTCTTGCCTCAGTCTCCCGAGTAGCAGGGACCACAGGCACCGGCCACAATGCCTGGCAGTTTTCAGAGACAGGGTCTCACTCTGGCTCAGGCTGGTCTTGAACTCCTAAACTCAAGTAATCCACCTGCTTCAGCCTCCCAGAGTGTAGGCTTATAGGCATGAGCAACCACGCCCGGCAAAGAAGTCTTCTGAGGAGGTGACATTTTATTTATTTATTTATTTATTTATTTATTTATTTATTTATTTTTTATTTTTTTGAGATAGAGCCTCAAGCTTTCACCCTGGATAGAGTGTGGTGGCATCACAGCTCACAGCAACCTCCAATTCCTGGGCTCGAGGGAGTCTCCTGCCTCCGCTTCCCAAGTAGCTGGGACTACAGGCGCCTGCCACAACACCCGGCCATTTTTTGGTTGCAGCCGTCATTGTTGTTTGGTGGGCCGGGCTGGATTCGAACCCGCCAGCTCAGGTGTAAGTGGCTGACACCTTAGCCTGTTGAGCCACAGGCGCCGAGCCGGAGGTGACATTTTAGCAGAAACCTGAGATGTAAAGGTGTAAGTGCAGTGAGGTTCTGGAGCAGTCAATGTAAGGCCATACCTGTAATGTTTTATTTAGTAATAGTGTGGAGACCAGAGAGGCCTGGAGCCTTTCCTATCCCTGGGGGTGTCCAGAGCCTCCTGGGTTGTGTGTCACAGCATGGATACTATGGTGACATTCTTTCCTTTTCCTCCAGGCCTACAGCTGGCTGCAGACATAGCCAGCCTTCAGAACCGCATCGACTGGGGGCAAAGCCAGCTCCGGGGGCTCCAGGAGAAACTCAAGCAGCCAGAGCCTGGGGCTGCCTGACTTGCACTCACAGAGGCAGAGCAGCAAGCATATCTGTTCAAGGACACGGCTGCCTCAGCAGAGGCCTTCTCCCTTCACAAGTACCCTTGCCCTACCCCGCCCTTAGCCATTGTCCCCTCTGTGTCCTTGGTCTGCATGTTTTCAACTTTGTTAGGTGTGAAGTTTTAAGAGGTGACTGAGCAATGAAACCATTTTTGCTCTTACAGGACATACTCTCATGGGCCAGCTGCCTGTTACTCAGCTAGTCATGGGTCAGTTGTGGTTTCATTTCAGGGTGATGAAACACTGGACTGACAGTGGTGGGGAAGGACAGGCAGAAGTAGTTCAGGTTCACTAGATCCTCGACATAGAACTTGTAGGAGGAAAGAAACCATGAATGGCTGACAGTCCAGGACAATATGATTTGAGTCAATAAAAACAAAACACTTGAGTGGATGGGCAGCCCTTGGCAGGGTCTAAGCCAAGAACTAGAAAAAAGATTTGAATTAGATTAAGGGAATGCTCAGAAAAGACCTTCCAGGTGTTAAGAATCCTGCCTTTATCTTACCAAACCTCTCTTCATTTGTTGAAGGGCCAGTTGTTTCCTATTACAAGAACTTGCTTCATTTTTCTACTGGGTTGTTCATCTTTTTAGCAATTTCTAGGAGCTCTTTATGTTTGGGAAACATAGTCCTTTGTATATGAGATGTAAATGTTCCTTGTCTTTAACTTTGGTTATGGTTTTGTTGTGTTTTTTTTTTTTTTTTTTTTTTTACTTTTTATTGTAAAATAAAATGATACATCAAACTACACACTATGGGAACTTTCACCCAACTCTTGTGTTTCTTAATTTTTAAAGTAGAGTTGTATTTATCCATCAGCTGTTAGGATTTCTGGATTTGGGGGGGGGGTTCCTTGGTGAGGGGATAGGCATTTTCCTCAACTTGTGGTTTTAGTTGGGGTATCAGGTGGGTCCTGTGTCCACATTTCTACCTTCTGCCAATATCCTGTATCTATTAAAGACTTTTGTGTGTATGTGAGTCTCACTCTGTTGCCCAAGCTAGAATGCCATGGCAAGAGCCTAGCTCACGGCAACCCCAAACTCTTGGGCCCTAGCGATCCTCCCGAGATGCTGGGACTACAAGCCTAGTAGCTGATTTTTATATCTTTAGTAGATGCGGGCCCAGGTGTCGCCTGAACTCTTCTCCTGAGCCATCCTTTGACTCTCGCTGGGCTGGTATTTCAGGCATGAGCCTCCGCGCCCCCAGTATAAGCCGGTTTGACTTGCGGGTCTTCGCCTGGTGCGCAAACCTTACTCCCAAGACACCGGGAACTGCTGATTGCTTCACCTTTAATGTATATTGCCATCCTATGGGGCAGGCGCACGGCTGGGTGGGGACCGCTTATGCGGGCCATGTGGAGCTTCAGCTGCTCATGACAGGCCTAACAGGAGAGCTCGGTGGCCCTCAACCTGTGCCAGGAGGAGAAAGGGGGCCCTTACCCCATATACAGGAGAACAGAGGTTGAGTTTCACGATAAACCACTGCTATAGACAAAATGCCAAATCAGTGAGATTTTGAAGCTGAAGTAAGGAAAACAGAAGCATTGAATCTCTGCTTTGACCTTAAATTCTTCCCGGAGGAGGAATCACCTGGGGCGTCTTTTCTGTTTATGTTGACTTTCCGCGTCTGCTAGTCTGCAAATCCTCCCACCTACTCCGCTGGTGGGTTTGCCGGGCGGTCGCGGTCAGGGTCGGGTAGTCACCGATCCCGCCCACTCAACGGAGGGGAGCGCGCAGCCGCAGTCAGGACGTTTCTACTCGGGCGGGGCGAAACCTGATAGGTGGGTTGGGAGCCCAGCGGCCCGGCCTATGCGAGTCACGTCTGTGTCTACCCAGTAAGCCCTAGGGCACCTCCCATATGGTCTAGCGGTGAGGATTCCTGGTTTTCACCCAGGCGGCCCGGGTTCGACTCCCGGTATGGGAAATAAAGTTGTAATAGTTTTATTTCCTTTGAGCTTGGAAATGTTTACCACTATTTAAGTATCTTGACACTAGAAAGCCTCCGGCCGAATTGAGAAATAGATTCTGGTGGCTGTGGACCCGGTCGGTCTGTATTTTGAGGAAAGTGACAATTTTCATCTCTGCTTTAGCTAGTAGTTTTGTCTATAAACAACTTACTAATTATGTTAGATACCATATACGTTATCGATGTGAATATTATAAAACCTGAAATGTTAAATTATACTTAAAATGCTTAAAATTTATTGGCAGACTCCGCTGTGCCAGGTGGGGCCCCGTCAGCCCTTGCCCCCATACTTCGGCCCATCCCGCACCTGCTCCAGCCGTGGGAGGAAGAGGGAGGGGGAGGGGAGAGGAGTCGGCGAGGGGGGGGGAGACAGCCAGGAGGAGGAGGGAGGGGGAGGAGAGAGGAATCAGGGAGGGGGAGACAGCCAGGAGGGAGGGGGAGGGGAGAGGAATCAGGGACGGGGGAGACAGCCAGGAGGACGAGGGCGGGGGAGGTGAGGGGAGGGGGGAGAGAGCCAGGAGGAAGAGGGAGGGGAGGAGACAGCAAGGAGGGAGGGGGAGGGGAGAGGAATCTGGGAGGGGGAGACAGCCAGGAGGGAGGGGGAAGGGAGAGGAATCAGGGAGGGGTGAGAGAGCCAGGAGGAAGAGGGAGGGGAGGGGAGGGGGGAGACAGCCAGGAGGAAGAGGGTTTAGGCAGGAAGGGGAGGAGGGTAGGCAGGCAGGGGGCGGGACCAGGCGGGACCCAGCGGGACCGTGGCTACCCCGCCGGCCTCGGTTCCGTTGGTGAACCGGGTCTTTGGGGAGGTTTGTATGAAGTCAGCAAAGGGATGGAAGGGGTAGGGAGGAAGCACCGCTAATTTCTAATCCGGAAGCCGCGCTTTATGCTTTGTGTGGTCAAGCTGGCAGGGATCCTGTTTCTCACCCGAATAGCCCCGAAAACTGGAAAGAAAGGGTAAGAGAGAGTCACAACTTATGGGTCTGAGCGAGTAAGCATGAGAAATAAACTGCTGAGGACCCAGACTTAAAAAACCCAAGACGAGGACTTGGGTCTGAATCTAAATGTAATAGGCGGCCACTGGAAGATTTTATGGAAAAGGACAATATCTGAATTTAATAATTTTCTACCCATTCATGGCAGGCAGGGAAAGTGATATTTCCAAGATCACACTGCAAGAAACCCAGGCCTGATGTTGGTTGAGTCCCCTTTGGAAGGTGGGGCACTCCACGGGCACAAAACCTCCACAGACCACTAAGGCTTGTATGAAAGGTCTTCATTGGTGGGGAAGCTGCAGAGCAGCATTAAGGAGGAGGGGAGAGAAAGAAAGAGAGAGAAAGAGAGAGAAGACACACGGGGGGACAGGGGGGAGAGGAGGAGGAGGAGAGCAGAGAAGACAGGAGAAGAGAAGAGAGAGAACAAAAGACAAGAGCACCTTATATAGACTCGGTTAGGGGAGGTGACGGGATAGTGGAACAGCCAATAAGGGTCTGGTGCGAAGAGCCGTGGGGGTGGGCCACAAGTTTGAGCTTTTCAGTGGATAATCGAAGGTGTGCAATTATCTAACACCCTTGCTACATCCCACTCCTTCCTGTATTTCATCTCAAATTTTGTACAGTGCCTTCTCATGACACTGACACAGAGTTCCTCCACCCAGGGCTGGGCAGGGACCCCCCCCCCCATGCTCTAGGCCCAGTGGACTCAGCATCCAGACCCCCATCTCTAGGCACAAACACCCTTTCTAGGCCACACCCTCTGGGCTCTAGCACATCAGAACAAAGCAGCCTGAAAGGTTTTTGGTGGTTCACCGGTAGGGAAAACACACCCTAATTGCTTCCCTGAAGCAAAAACTGGGAAGACCTAATAACCTTGCCCCTAGTGGAGGGCCTGCATTTGTTCATTTATTAATACACTCACTAAGTGTGAAAAGGTGTTTTTCCACCTACCAAGTCCTGGCCAAATGTAATTCTCTAAACAATATACACACCCCTTGACAAAGGACCCATGTAGAGACTTCTAGGGACCCATGAAGAGACTGCCGACTTAGGACTTTCCCTTTGCCAGAAGCTCTAGTACTTATTACTCCTTCTATATTCCTTTCTATCTAATAAATCCTCTTACCAGTGATCTGTGGTCTGCGGGTTCATCCTTTGAATTCCTGAGACCAAGGACCTACTGAAGAAAAACTCCAGTAACATCAGCCCACAGATTTTCTAAATGGCATCTCATAGATGCCTACTGACATTCCCATAAAGTAGGTACCAGTTTGATCCCCACTGGGCAGATAGAGAAACCGGGGAGACCTGAAAGGACCTTTTATGTCTAGGTCACATAAGTGGGGCAGAGGAACCAGTCTAAACACAGGTGGTTTGTCCCTCAGGGCTGGGACCTGGCCGTGCTGAGGCCTTCTTGGGTACACAAGGATGCAGAGATGGTGCTGAGAGAAGATACCTGAGAAGGGTGAGGTCCAGGAGAACAGGTCTTCTCAAGGAGACCACAAGGATACACCTGCGGGGTCCTCTCCATGGTTACTCAGCTCTTGGGAATTTGTAGACTTACCTTCCTAGAACTTGGACATTTCCACTTCTGTGAGATCCTGTAGTTCTGTCTGGGCTGGAACAGCATCTCCCACTTGATCAAACTGACCAATGAGAAAGGTGCCTGTGGGTTGGAACTTTTTGGCTAGAGATAAAAAGGGAAAGATCAAGCCAGTCTGGGAGCATGGCCTTTTCTAATTCTTCTATGCTGTAAATTCCACTGGCTGAAATAAAGCCCTTCCTCTTATAAACATGGTGTTTGGTTGCTCTTCCTCTCCATTGGGCCTCATTTTCCTTCAACATTTTAGCTATGTGCATATATGGAGATGTGGGGTAAGAGGGTTATAGGGTCTTCGTATCACAGGACAGGCCTCAGGTAAAGGGACCCCAGGAAGTGACCTCACCACCATGATGATAGACCTAAAGAGAACACAGAACCTCAGTAACCAAGCACCTACATTCCAGAGATGTTGCAGGAAGAGGAGGCCCAGTAGAGAGACAGAGCGCCCAAACACTGTGTATAAAAGAGGAAAGGCTTTATTTCAGCCAGCAGAGCAATGGCACAGAGGAATTGAGAATGGCCACACTCCCTGACTGGCTCAGTCTTCTCCTTTTTATCCCTACTCGAAAAGTTCCGGTCTATGGGTACCTTTCTCATTGGTCAGTTTGAATCAAGCTGGCTCTAGCTTTTACAGAACCACGGGTGGAAGCAAGCGTTAGTTTCCAGGCCCCAGGAAGTTAAGTTTCTACAAAGTCCTAAGAGCTGAGACACCACAGTGAGGACCTCACAGGTTTATCCTTGGGGCCTCCTTGAGAAGACCTCTGTTTTCTTAGACCAGGGGTCCTCAAATTACGGCCCGCAGGCCACATGAGTTGGTGTGAATTGTATTTGTTCCCGTTTTGTTTTTTACTTCTAAATAAGATATGTGCAGTATGCATAGGAATTTGTTCATGGTTTTTTTTTTTTTTTAAACTATAGTCCAGCCCTCCAGCGGTCGGAGGGGCAGTGAATTGGCCCCCTGTTTAAAAAGTTTGAGGACGCCTGTCTTAGACCGTACTTTTTCCAGGTATCCTCTCTCAGAGATAGCTCACTTGGCCAGAGATGCTCTAAAGAACAAGTTCTTCCCTGCTGTGTCCTGCTCATCCTGCCCCAAAGAGAGAGCCTTACCCACCCCACAGATAGTTCTTTAGCCCTCAGCCCTGACACCATTCATAAAGGTGACACAGAGTAGCCCAGGCAGGCCAATCCACACCAGCCAACAATATGAGCCCACCTGGAGACCTCACCCCTTTCCTGGGAGAGGGGGATGGAGACATGAGGGAGGGCCTGCCTGGGGCAGAAGCTGGTAGGGGGGCTGTATCTGGGGTCCTGTCATGGACACACCCAGGTCCTGCCTGGCAGTGGGAAGGGTGTGCTGAGCAGCTCTCATACTTACCAAAGTTCATCTTAGGCCCTCCGCTGTCTGCTTCATCACTTCTAGGATGCAAGTCTGCAGCACAGTTCTGTGCCTGGGCTGGGACCAGAGGCCACGTGGACAGAAACAGCTGGACAGTGGCAGGCAGAGCAGTGTCTTACAGGGAGTTATGTAGGACTCTGGTGCAGGTCGAAGGACTCCACTATCCTATCTCCCTGTGCAGGGTTGAAGCTCCATAACAGCAAGGCCAAAACTGGCTGCGGGCACACAGGGGATACCTCCCTCATGCCTTGGGAGGCCAGAGAAGAACCTGGGCCAGGACACTTCCCTGACCTCCTCCCTCCAGGGGTCCTGCCTCCTACTGCAGTCCCACCCTCACTGTCCAGCCCTGCCTTTGCCCACTGCAAAAGTCACTGTGCACTTGTCTTTGGGTGAGAGTTGTCAAAATCTCATTGGGCCCACCCCGGAACACCAAGGTCAGGGCTTCCCCTAGAGGGTGCCCTTCCTGGCCTAGAGTCCTATTTAACTCAGGGCACGGAGCTGGCCCCTCTGTGGGGAGCATAGCTGGGAGAAGGGCTGGCCCTGGTCAGTGCAGACTGTCCTGGTGCCAGGATCAGCCTGTTTTACCCAGTAGTATTAAGTTCCTCTCTGGTTACAAGGACCAATGTTTTTTGGGACTTCAGTGCTGAGGGTCCTCCTACAGCCTCTGAGCTGGGGAGGCCCCATGGGGTCTAACAGGCACAGGTTCAGACCCCAGCGTTGTCATTCTGTAGGGCACAGAAAGGTCACATTTTTTCATACCTTAAGTTCCTCATTAGCAAACTGGGACAATTGTTCTGCCTCCCTGGTGGAGCTGTTGTGAGGATTCAATGAGGTAATTTATGTGAGAGACAAGACCTGTAAGCCCTCAGTGACCCTCAGCTGTGAGCACTAGAGGTGTCCCCATTGTCAGCCCACAGCTGCCATTATCTCCCACCTCTGCCTGCTCTGTTTCCCACATTGTTCCTCAGGAAATCCTTTCTTCACCCTCTCAGGTCGGTGGAGTATCTCTTTGTAGGGACTCATGCCTTCAGGCCACTTTAATACTGGCCTGGCCATGATCCCCTACTCACTCCCTTGTCCTGTGGACAGCAACTGTCCTGAGCATGGAGTCCTGCATGCTGGACCCCCGGACGTGCACTGTGCTCCAAGGATGCCCCATGAAGGGTTCTGTTCATTGCAAGGTAGCCAAGCTGAGCAGCCCCATGAGCCCAGTCCTGTCATGTGCTATGTGGCCAGACACAAAAGGCCACACACTGTGTGACTGGATTGATCTGAAGTACCCAGGGCAGGTGCATCTGTACAGAGATGCAGGACTAGTGGTTCCCAGGGGTGGGGTGTGGAGTGACCGCTGAGTGTGTGCAGGGTGTGCTGGGACCAGAGTGGTTATGGCCACACCACACTGGACATGCACTAATGCCACCAAATAGTGCCTTTTAATAAATTAAACATCAAATTGTATTTGAAGTTGATTTTACAAGATAAAATATAGTAGTAGACTTTGAGAATATAAAGAGGAAAAACAAAAGTTAAAACAAATGTAATAGCCAGGCAGGGCCAGGAGCACCAGCCCTAGATTTGTCTGAGAAGGAGATTCTGGCACAAGACTTGCCACTAGCAAAAGTTTGTTGTGAGTCTAGATCTTGAGCTGTGTGAGACTCTGCAAAGCTTTCTCTGGCCATTTGCCCCAGGTGCAAATATTCTCATATTTGAGCCAGGTCTTGAACCTGTGAGCTCAGGCAATCCACCCACCACAGCCTCCCAGAGTGCTAGGATTATAGGTGTGAGCCACCATGCCTGGCCCAGGGTATAATAATTGCCAATATAAATGCAACCAATATTGGAGCACACAGTTATATAAAGCAAATATATTATTAGAGCTAAAGTGCGGGATAGAACCCAGTACATTAATATCTGGGAATCTGAACACACTATTTTCAGCATTGGACAGAACACCCAGACAGAAAATCAAAAGAGGGACAATAGCCTTAACAGGTACTGTAGACCAAATGGACCTAATAGATATTTACAGAATATTTTATCCAATAGCTGCAGAATATATGTTCTTTCCTATAAAAATTTTTTAAAACATGAAATCATATCAGTACTTCTCTGGCCACATGGAATAAAACTAGAAATCAATAACAAGAAAAAAACAATAATTTCCACGTGTTTGGAAAGTAAAATATACAAACAGGTGTAAATTAAACAATATGCTCCTAAATGACCACTGGATCAATGAAGAAATTATGAAGAAATTAAAAAAATAGCTTGAAACAAATGAAAAGTGAAACACAACATAACCCAAAATATGACATATAGCAAAAGCAGTACTAGGAAAAAAGTTTATCACAATAAGTGCTTATAATAAAAAAGCAGA
>CAUYRH010051115.1:0-38282 GCA_963574655.1 Perodicticus potto | reverse complement strand
GTATCAATGAATGGACACAGTCCATCCATGGAATTCAGGCCTAGGAAATTCACAAGAAACTGACCTAGGCATAGGAAATGGGGGTTCCACATTTAGTCCCAAGTGTAAAGTGAAGGAGACACCAAGGCACAGGTGTCTCCTGAGCAGTTGTCCAGGCTTTTTGGCTATTGGAGCCTCTGGTGGGCGTTGTAGGTCCCCCTCTTATGGATACTGTTAATCATGATCCGCTAGATTATGCTGTGGTAACAGACTGCTCTTAAATCTCAGAGCTAAAAACAAGTAAGGTTTAATTCTTACTCAGGCCACATGTGCAATGTGGTCAACAAGGAATTTCTCTAAATTTTTTTTTTTTTTTTGAGACAAGTCTCACTATGTTGCTCTTGGTAGAGTGCTGTGGTGTCACATCTCACAGCAACCTCAAACTCTTGGGTTCAAGTGATTCTCTTGCCTCAGCTTCCCAAGTACCTGGGACTACAGGCGCCTGCCACAATGCCTGGCCATTTTTTGTTGCAGTTGTCATTGTTGGTTAGCTGGCCCAGGCTGGGATTGAATCCACCAACTTTGGCTGGGGCCATAACCACTGTGGTATGGGCGCCGAGCCAAGCTTCTGTCATTTTTGTCATTCAAGGATGCAGACTGGGCTTGGTGTTCATACTCAGTGGTTAGGGCGCGGTCACACGTACCAGGGCTAGTGAATTTTGAACCCCGCCCAGGCCTACTAACCAACAATGACAACAGCAACAAAAAAATAGTCAGGCATTGTGGCGGTTGCCTGTAGTCCCACCTACTCAGGAGGCTGAGGCAAGAGAACTGCCTAAGGCCAGGTGTGGAGGTTGCTGTGTGTTGTGATGCCACTGCACTCTGAGGACAACAAAGTGAGACTCTGTCTCAAAAAAAAAGAATACAGGCTCAGCGCCTGTGGCTGAACGGGCTAAGGCGCCAGCCACGTACACCTGACGTGGCAGGTTTGAATCCAGCCCGGGCCCGCCAAACAACAATGACGGCTGCAACCAAAAAATGGCCAGGTGTTGTGGCAGGCGCCTGTAGTCCCAGCTACTTGGGAGGCAGAGGCAGCAGACTCGCTTGAGCCCAGGAATTGGAGGTTGCTGTGAGCTGTAATGCCATAGCACTCTATCCAGGGTGACAGCTTGAGGTTCTGTCTCCAAAAAAAAAAAGAATACAGACTGATACAGCAGCTGCCATCTCAAATGCCACCAATCACCATCTCAGAAGAAAACAATAAAAAGAGCAGTGCAGGGTCCTATACAACCAATTAATAATTCTCATCCATAAGTGACATCTTTCCCTTTGCTTCACGCTCATCCATGGAACACATCATGTGTCCCCACCCAACCATAAGAGAGCAAGAAAAAAGAATCCTACTTCTGCCTAGAAATAGGAAAACTGAACATTTTTTTTCTTTTTTGAGACAGTCACCCTCTAGGTAGAGTGCTCTGGTGTCACAGCTCACAACCACCTCAAACTCCTGGGTTCAAGCATGCCTCCTGCCTCAGCCTCCCAGAGTAACTGGGACTACAGGTGCCTGCCACAACGCCCAGCCAGTTTTTCTATTTTTAGTACAGACGGTTGTCTTGCTGTTACTGAGGCTGGTCTCCAACTCCTAACCTCAAAGGATCCTCCAGCCTTGGCCTCCCACAGTGTTAGGATTGCAGACATCAGCCATCACACCCGGCCTCAGAACTAAAAATTTGATGAACAGCACCAGCTTCCATCACAAGCACCAAGGAGAGCAGTTCAGATTTCTGGGGGAAAACTGGTAGTTACCCAACCTTCTACTCTTCTGGGTTTTCAAAGTTCTGGTTTATGATGAAGTCACAGCCCCAATAAAATGTGGCATCACCCAGAAACAACACCAAAAAATGAAGAAGGTCCAGCTCAAGGTTAACAAAACAAAGCATCCTCAAGGGATAGTTGCGCTATTGTTGCTTTTATGGGATCTGTAGTGGGCCGGAAAGGGGTTGCTGAGATTGGTTCATGTCAATGCAAATTAGGTATTGAAAAATCAACCAATCAGCATTATTTTACCCCTTGCAAGCTGACACACAGTTTCATACAAATAAGACATGAAACCTGACCAATTAGGTGACTTTCCAGGGACGTGTCCCTCCTCTAGGGCTGCAGGGTGATGGGGGGAGGGCTCTGTGTGTGTGTGTTTGTGTCCCCACATTAGGCCTACCAACACCCAGAAAGTCAAGATCCTGGGCCCCAATAGTTCAGCTGGCAGGTAGATGACTTAAAAAAAAAAATTTTTTTTTAAGTTCTGCCTTTTTTTTTTTTTTGGAGACAGAGTCTCAAGCTGTCGCTCTGGGTAGGATACCGTAGCGTCACAGATCACAGCAACCTCAAACTCTTGGGCTGAAGCCATTCTCTTGCCTCAGCCTACTGAGTAGCTGGGACTACAGGCGCCTGCCACAACGCCCAGCTATTTTTCTTGTTGCAGTTGTAGTTTTAGCTGGCCCGGCAAACCCAGCCTCAATGTAGCGCCCTACCCACTGAGCTACGGACGCCGCCCAACTTCTGCCTTTCTTATTTCATGAAATCCTTTCACTTGTGTTTGTTTTTGCTGAAGTATTTGAAAGTAAATCCCAGAATCATTTCACCTGTAAACACTCAACATGTATTTCTAACACACGATGACTTTAAAAAATAACCATAATTCCCTTATCACACTGCCCCAACAAAATTAAACTAATGTCATCTAATGTTTAGTTCGTGATCAATTTCCCATGAATGCCTAAAAAGTATAATTTTGTGGTCAATTTCCTAAAATCAGTATCCAACTAAGGTTATGACGCATTTGGTTAATTTGAGGGGATGGGTTAATTCATATTTGTTTTCATTTTGTTTTATTTTGTTTTTAGAGATGAGGTTTGTACTGTGTTGCCCTGGCTGGACTTCTTAAACTGCTGGCTGAAGCAATCCCCCTGCCTCAACCTCTCAAGTATCTATGCCACTTTGTTTAAGAAACCAGGTCATTGGCTCGGCGCCTGTGGCTAAACAGGCTAAGTCGCCAGCCACGTACACCTGAGCTGGCGGTTCAAATCCAGCCTGGGCCCGCCAAACAACAATAACGGCTGCAACCAAAAAATGGCCGGGTGTTGTGGCGGGCGCCTGTAGTCCCAGCTACTTGGGAGGCGGAGGCAGAAGACTCGCTGGAGCCCAGGAATTGGAGGTTGCTGTGAGCTGTGATGCCACAGCACGCTATCCAGGGTGACAGCTTGAGGCTCTATCTCAGAGAAAAAAAAAAAAAAAAAAGAAACCAGGTCATTTTTACCATCAGGTTTGCCATATTCTGGATTTGGCTGAGTATCATTTAACATGTTCTTCTGTTCCCTGTAATTATATTTAGAAGTTTGATTAAATTTACTTTCACTTTGTTCTAGGAATATTCCATAAATGGTACTATATATTTCTTCTTTTATTATATGAAGAGGCACATGGTGATGAGTTGTTCTGTTTTCAGTGATCTGAGCTTGATCAGTAAATGTAGGCAGTATCAATCTGATCCATTCATTATAAAGTCCCTATTGTATTAGCTTCCTGTGGCTGCTATAACAAATTAGTACAAATTTGGTGACTTAAAACAGCAGACATTTATTCTCTTACAGTTCTTGAGGCCAGAAGTCCAAAATCAGGGTATGTTCAGGGCTGCACTGTCTCTGGAGAGTGACTCTGCCAGTGTCTGGCGGCTGGCAGTGTTCCCTGGCTTCCTTAGCTGCATTCACTGAGGCCTCTCCTCTGTGGTCACATTGCCTCCTCCTCTTCACGTGTCTGTGTTCTCTCCTTTTCTGTTTCTCATAAGGACACTTGTCATTGGATTTATCTCACCCCACTAATCCAGGAAGATCTAATTTCAAGATCCTTAACTGGCTCGGTGCCTGTGGCTCAACGGGCTAAGGCACCAGCCACGCACATCAAGATCCTTAACTGAAGTTAAGGAATGAATTCATGTAATGAATTATATCTGCAAAGATCCTTTTCCCAAACGAGATAACAGTCGCAGGTTTCAGGGATTAGGACATGCACATATCTTTTCGTGGTCACCTTTCAACCCAGTATGTCTATTAACTTTTTTTTTTTTCAACAGGGACAAAGTCTCACTATGTTGCCCAGGCTGATCTCAAACTCCTGGGCTCAAGCTATCAACAACACACCCAGCTTCAATTTTTTTTTTTTTTTTTTTTTTGAGACAGAGTCTCACTTTGTCACCCTTGCTGGAGTGCCGGGGTGTCACAGCTCACAGCAACCTCCAATTCCTGGGCTCCAGCGAGTCTCCTGCCTCTGCCTCCTGAGTAGCTGGGACTACAGGTGCCCGCCACAATGCCTGGCCATTTTTTGGTTGCAGCCATCATTGTTGTTTGGCGAGCCCGGGCTGGATTCGAACCTGCCAGCTCAGGTGTACGTGGCTGGCGCCTTAGCCCATTGAGCCACAGGCGCCGAGCCACCCAGCTTCAATTCTTTATCTAATGGCTACTAGTGATTATTTGCTCGATTCATTATTTCATTAATTCTTGCAAAATGGAGAATTTCTAATTTTTCCATTCTCCCTTCATTTACTAGCTGTGAATGATGTATAAAGAAAAATTTCTCTCAGGGACAGGTGCAGTGGCTCAGGCTTGTAATCCCAGCTCTCTGGGAGGCCGAGGGTGAGGATTCCTTGAGCTCAGGAGTTTGAGACCAGTCTGAGCAAGAGGGTATAGTCCCAGCTACTTGGGAGGCCAAGGCAAGAGGATCACTTGAGCCCAGGGGTTTGAGGTACTCTAACCTGGGCAACAGAGTGAGACTCTGTCTCAAAATCAAAAACAAACAAACAAACAAAACTGTGCCCACATGAAAGAAAAACACAAGTATATTCAAGTGAGGGGGGGAGGAAGGAAAGGGGAAGAGGGAGGGCATTGGCAAGTTCTTACCTAATGTGCACAGTGTAAGGGTATTCGGCACACCCGCTGGGTGAAGACTTAACTACAACTTGATCTTTACCTTAGAAACCAAAACAATTTAACCAAACACTTTGTACCCTCATATTAATCTGACATTTAAGAAAAAGAAAAATTTCTCCCAACAACTGCTTTATACCCTGACATATAACCCGCTCTGAATAGCTAGTATTAATTCTTCTCTTCCATCTGTCTTAGGTAAGGTTTCCTAAAAGCAAATCTTGAGTTAGGATTTTGAGTATAAGCAGTTTATTTGGGAGGCGATGCTAAGAAGCACAGGGAAGAAATGGAGAAGTGAGACAGGAAAGGAGGGAAGTTAAGTACAGGTGTGGACAGAGCAGATGGGCAGCTGGGGCTCAGTCATGCTGTGGATGGTGGGAGGCAATGCAGAAGCTGCCTGAGAGAATCGCAGGTGAGGGGCAAGGAGACTAGAATGGTTCTTTTGTTTTGTTTTGTTTTGGTTTTTTGCTTCTCTTAACCAAGTTGGGGTTTGAAAGACTAGGGTATTATTGTTAACCCTCTGTCTGTTGGCTGAGGACTCTTTCTGGGAGCATTAACTCTCAGATTCCTGGCTTGCCCTAATGACAGAGAAGTTCCCACAGCCAGAAAAGTTTCCACAGCTCAGATGGAAAATCTCCACAGAGTCAAAGATGTTCGCAAAGGAACCTTCTCCTCATAGAGGCAAATGCTTAAAGGATGTGGGTCCCAGCTACAATCCACTTCTTTGCACTGCTCAGATCCATTTGGGTATTTTATTAATTCCACTCTGTCACCAATGCTTCAAGGTGGCAGCTGATTGCAATTTCTAATTCTTTTAACAGCATGTCTTTTTTTTTTTTTTTTTTTTTTGTAGAGACAGAGTCTCATTTTGTAACCCTCAGTAGAGTGCCATGGCATCACACAGCTCACAGCAACCTCCAACTCCTGGGCTTAGGTGATTCTCTTGCCTCAGCCTCCCAAGTAGCTGGGACTACAGGAGCCCGCCACAACGCCCAGCTATTTTTTGTTGCAGTTTGGCCGGGGCCGGGTTTAAACCCGCCACCCTTGGTATATGGGGCCAGCACCCTACCCAATGAACCACAGGCGCCGCCCAATAGAAAGTCTTAATGATAGGACGGTTAGTGGGAAAAGCTATAGTAACTATTACTGCTGTTGGCTCCAAGGCTGTCAGTAACTGTTACTGCTGTTGGTTCCAAGGCTGTCAGAAACTTTGGACATTTGTCTCCTCTACACTTCATGCTGTTTGTCTATAGGGCTCTCCCAGTGGAAAATCCAGACCTTCATGCCTGAAGATCTCAGTCTTTCACTACCATGCCCTTGCCCGGCCTCCATTACTACAACTACCTGTACATGGGATAATTAAGTTCAAATATCTCTTCTTTTCTTTGTCCACTGGTCATGAGCTTTAGTGGTACTTTCACTATGATCTCGACACACACCCATGCCCAGGAAGCAGTATAGGGGCAGGAAGCCACATTCCCTAAGTGGATCACTAGGACTGACGGTGTGCGGGGCACCCCATCTTCCATACCTGGCTCCTATGTCCATGATTTCTAGCTATCTGGGATACACAACATGGAATGGCCATTGGTTCAAAATATTCACTGCATTTTGACAGACAGCAGCCAAGCTGTTTTTAGATGTGCTGTAAGGAGGCCATGCTAATGTACGAACAGACTGCCAGTTTCCAGGTGATGTGGTGTATCGTAGGGCCAATGAGTCCCCAGGTCATGTGCTCATTGTCACAATTCCTTCACTATAAAGGGTTCCCTTGGTTAGAGGTGAGATTACAAGGGATCTTGAGGCCAGGCTCTTGCTCACACCTATAATCCCAGCACTTTGGGAGACAAAGGCAGGAGGATCACCTTGAAGCCAGGAGTTCAAGTCCAGGTCAGGCAACACGGTGAGACCCCATCTCTATAAAAAAAATAAAAACTTTAACCAGGCATGGTGGTACACACCTGAAGTCCTAGCTACCTGGAAAGCTGAGACAGGAAAATTATTTGAGCTCAGAAGTTCAAGGCTACAGTAAGCTGTGTTCCAGGCTGGGCAAAAGAGCAAGACCCTGTCTCAAAAAAAGAAAGAAAGAAAGAAAGAAATTATAAGGGATCAAGTAAGGATAAATCATTTACTCTGGGCCCTTGAGGACATATTGTTCCTCCCTCTAGACTGAAAGAGATAAATTGTATTCAACGTAGTACCAAGTGGCCGGTTGGTGTCCTTGAGAGCTGGTACCACGCTGAGGCTCAGTATCTGTCTGTGCTGCTGACAGGCCAGACATGCAGCAGTGAGATGAGCCTTGATGCAGGCAGCTCATGCTGGTGGCCTGTGCATAGCTTCTATGTCTGCTGCCACAACTATGCCATTCACGGGCCACTATGCAAGCTCTGTGGTGACAAAGCTGGCTGTTTTATCCGCTGAAGTCCTCCTGTCTCCCTAGCAGGCCAGTGCCCCTCTGCAGTGAATGTTCTTTAGTGGTACAGACATGACATAAAGATTTGTACACTTTGTGCCTAATCCTGTAAGGCCACCTGTGTACCTCTTCCCCAGATTTCCTTCTCTCCAGCTTTCCAATCTTGCTCTTTCCTGGACCCTGACCAACCCACCAACCAATTGCCGCTACACAGGAGGCCTGTGTAAAACTGTGCCTCAAGCCACTGCTCTCACCGCAGAGTAGACAGTCAGTGTAGGGCTTTGAAACCTCCTCCTGGGAGGGCTGCCCTCAAATTGTCTCTCACGCCAACCCTTAAGTGGGGCTGCTGTCTGTCAGCATTTGTGTAGTTCACATCACTATGTCAGACAGACCCATCTAGAACCAGGCTTGGTCACAGAGAAATCCCCCCAAGGTCATAGGAGGAGCTGAGGGAGAGGTATGGGGGGGCAGCAGAGAGGGAGTGTGAGGTCATGTGGTTTATTCAGGTACTCTGAACTTCTCACACTCAGTCACAAATGTACCATTTTGGACTGCTGTTGTGCTCATGTGTCCTGGTCACTTGATAGGTCTGAAAATTCCCAGATCTTGATGGGAAAGAGAGACAAGGAAGGGAAGGAATCCAATAAAGGATGCATGATTGACCTGGCTCTGACCGTGGACAATGGGGGTGCAAGCAGACTGCTGGGGGGCTCTGGGAGACAGCATAGAACTTACCTCGGAGATATCCCACCTGAGAGATGATGAGGCTAGGGTTTTAATTTACCAGCTATCTATCTGTCACTGGTTGAGGGCAGTTTCCAGGTCTTTAACTCTCTGGAGCTTATGAGTGCTATGCACTCAGGCCAAGCACACCTCCACAGACGGTAAACTGTCCTCTGGCAGCAAGTAGGGTTTGGCTTTTCAAGGTGAGTGTTAAGGGCATATGGGTGGGGCATCAACAGGATCTGCTATACTCTTTTTTTTTTTTAACAGAATCTCACTCTGTCCTCAGACTGGAGTGCCTTGGTGTCAGCCTAACTCACAGCAACCTCAAATTCCTGGGTGCAGGTGATCCTTCTGCCTCAGCCTCCTGAGTACCTGGTACTATAGGTGTCCACCATGATACTCAGCTAGTTTTTCTATTTTTTTAGTAGAGATGGGTCTCACTCTGGCTCAGGCTGGTCTTGAACTCCTGAGCTCAAGGGATCCTTTCGTAGTGCTAGGATTATAGGCATGAGCCCATGCGCCCAGCAATTTTTTTTTTTTTTTTGTGACAGTTTCACTTTGTCACTCTTGGTAGAGTGCTGTGGTGTTATAGCTCACAGTAACCTCAATCTCTTGGGCACAAGTGATCCTCTTGCCTCAGTCCGGTTTTAGAGATGGGGTCTTGCTTTTGCTCAGGCTGGTCTCCAAGTCCTGAGCTCAGACAGTCCATGGGCCTTGGCCTCCCAGAGTGTTAGGATTATAGGCATGAGCCACACTCAGCCTTCCCAGCAATTTTTTTTTTTGGGAGACAGAATCTCACTTTGTTGCCCTCAGTAGAGTGCTGTGGAGTCACAGCTCACAGCAACCTCCAGCTCTTGGGCTAGGGCGATTCTCTTGCCTCAGCCTCCCGAGTACCTGGGCCTACAGGCACCCGCCACAACACTGGGCTATTTTTGTTGTAGTTTCCATTGCTGTTTTAGCTGGCCAGGGTCGGGTTCTAACCTGTCACCCTCGGTATATGGGGCCAGCGCCCTACCCACTGAGCAATAGGTGCCGCCTCCAGCAATTTTTAATACCCTGTGTTGGTACCCTATCAGGGTCCAAAGTGATCAGTGATTTTATCTTTTAGTATCCTTATGAACTCATGGAATTTTTATATATTTGACAAGTTACAATTTCTTATAGTCATTACTCATTTTAATGCTGGAATTGCCTCATCTTTGTCCATCCTTTCGACATGCCTCTGACCTGAGTTGTATAATTTCCTTATTCTCAATCTATTCTGCCTCAGACCTGGAATTTCTCCAGAGTCCTTGTTCCTTTTAGTGGGTATTGCTATTTAGAGACCACAACTGGGACACAAAGGGTGCTAATTGCTATTGGGTTGTCACAGCTTTTCAGTAGCATGAGTTCATGCTGATATTTTCAATTCAGAGGAAAGATTAGCAGTTTTTGTTAAACTTTCTTCATCTTACACTAAAAATCTTGGTTTCTAACACCAGTACTATAATTGCCTATTGCTTCATAATGACAAATAGTACTTTATAATAATGCTCAAAATAATAATGCCAAAAGTAAAATGTATCCGTAGTTCTGTTTGTTCTTAGAGGGCCAGGAATTTATAATCAGAATGCTGAGTTTTATAATCACCTGAAAGAAAATTCTTCGTGATTTTGCTTCAACTTCACACACAGGCACATTTGTCTTAGTTTCTTTTAGAGATTGCCTCACTTTTGTTCTTTTTCATTTAATCTAAAACTAATTTAATTCTAATTCATTTTTAATTAATTACCTGTATATAAAACCTGTTATATGGTTCCAACATCAAAACCACACAAGGTGTTACCATTTACAGGTAAAGAAGCTGAAGCTGAAGGGGGATGAATACCTGCCCCAGCACTGCAGAGTAGTAGGTGGCCTTTTCCTGTAGGAGGCAGGGAGAGGAGCAGTAAGGGCTTTCTGGGGGGACAGACTTTTTCACAAGAAGTAGATGTGTTCCTTTGGCTAGTGATCTCCTCCAAACACATGGGTTTATAGCTCTTAAACCAGGGATCTGACCAGCACGGGGTGACCGTGGCTCCCGCTAATGCAGCAGGGGCTCTCTCATGGTATTGCTCAGCCCACTGCTGTCTGTCTACTGCCCCTCTTCCCCTCTCACTCCCTACTCTATGTCCTGCAGGAGCCCTCAGAGCTACACCCAGCCCTTCCTGGGCCATGCTTCCTGGCCCCTTTCAGAAGTTATCAAAGCCCCCATTCTCTGAACACAGCTGTGCCAGCATTCAGCACTGCATTACCCACCCCCCTTCAGCTTGGCTCCCACGTCCCCATGGCATAGGACCCAGGTGCCTGTGCAATGTGCACGGCCTTAGAGAGGAACTCAGCTGCCTGGGCCCCCACCCCTGAGTCTGGAAGAGCAAGGACAGGTGTTCAAGGACTGGAAGGACAGGCTCTCCCAGAGGCCACCAGGGATGGAGATCTAATGAGGAAGGCCCAAGGCTAACATGCAGATGGGGGCTGCTCAGGATGTAGGAACTTGGAAGGGAGATTTCCTCAACTTGGGTCGCAGCCTCAGCTTTGGCCTGGAAGGGGCCTACTAGGAAGTGGGTGGGGACTGCTAGGAGGTAGGTGGAGGCAGAAGATCGATTGTTTCTCATCTGAAACTGGATAGGCTGGAAACTCCCCAGAGCTGGGGAGGCTGGGAGGCAGCCACCTGGGCTGCACAGGGAGGGAGGGAGCTCCCCCTAATTCTCTCTTTCCTCCCTCCACCTCCCTCTTTTTCTCTCCCCTGAGAGTCAGCTGGAATTGGGGGGTGCTGGCAAGAACCCTGGCCTGGGAGTCAAGTCAGGAGACTTGGGTTTTGGTCATGGTTCAGCCATTACACACTCTATGACGCTTCACCCCTTTGAGTCTCACTTTCCTTGTCCTAAGATTACCTTAGACATTCCTCTCCTATTACTGAGACAGGAGGTTCTACTTGAAATCTGACTTTCATTCTTCCTTCTCCCATTGATTCTGTTTGCCTTTAGCCAGTCCCTGAGGATCCCCTTCTAAGATCTGGAGGGGCTAGACAGAGGGAGGTTTTGGTTCTTGCCTCCTCTCAGAAAGTGGATAGAAACAGGGGGTTGAGGGGAGACTCATGGCCACAGGTGGGATGCAAGACTCAAGTCCCTGGTCAGCAATGGCCAGTTCAGAGTGTTGACTAGACATCAGTATAAATTTTCCCAGCTGGAAATGTTAAGAAAGTCTCAGGGAGATGCTCAAGTCCACCCATGAGAAATCTTCTGGAAAGGACTCCACTCCCAAATAATGAATCCTCTATCCCATCCATAGGAAAGTGGTCCACCGCGCTCCTGGACAGGGGACCTGGAGCAAATAAGGGTACATGTGTGCACTCATGTGCATGTGGCTGACAGCAGGAAGGAACTAGATTTTGCTGCACCCGGCCTAGGTGCAGTATATATGATTCAGCCTACTGTGCAGAAAAGAAGATAGTAAGAGAAACTGAGACCTTTTTGAGGTTTGCCCTGCAAAAGGCCAAGCAGGAGCTTGCCTTCATTCAGCTCCTGTGACTCCAGAGTCCTCATCTTCCCAGCAGCATCTGCCTGTTCTCTCAACATGTCTGGTTTCCCACCAGGGTTCCACCTCCTGGAACAGACTGGTATTTGCCCTTGTCCAGACCCAGGTGCTGCTGGCCTCAGTCGAGGTTGCACTCCCCAGGGCACCAAAGTATGTGCCTACACTTCTGGTCATGAGAAGAGGTGTCAAGGAAGGTCACATTCTCTGCCTTCCCTGGTCACAGCCAGGTTTCCCTAAGGCAAGAACTGTGGTTACATCCGAGCCACCACTGCGATTGAATTTCAGCCACTTGGTTGCCTGGCTCAGTCTGGCTGGCCCCAAGCCCAGGTGTGGAAGTAGGATGGGGTGTGACCCATGCTGACACTGTCTTGTGGAGGAGTTCCCTTTCAGTTCTGAGATACAAGGTCTGAGGGGAGCAAAAGGAGGTCCTAAGGCTGCCCAGAAAGGTTTCCACAGGCTTTCTCAGATGCCCGCTCTGTACTAGAGGACTTGGGACTGCTGCTCCCAGCCCAAACAGAGCCTGAGCCACAACTGGGATTCAACTAATATTTGTTTAATGAAATGAATACACTGAGGTCTCTTCCTCCCCAGACTACCTCAGGCACCTGGCTCTGTCCCTCTCAGTCTTGAATCCCTTCCTGGGGCTTTTTTGTTGGGGGACTTTGCTATCCACCACCCCCAGATCCCTTGTCCTGTCCCTACAGTAGATCAGTCTCTGGAGAGGGGCCAGAATCTTCCATTTGGATCCTCAAGGATTTGGGGTGGATTTTTTTTGTGAGCTTCTCAAAGCCCTTTGGAACCAAGTCCATAGCTGGGAGTGGAAGCCAGGCAGTGATGAGTGTGGCAGACCGTGGGAGCAGTCCAGAGTTCCCAGAGAAACTTAGGGTGTAGCATAGATGGAAGGCTGGGACCTGTCCTGAGCTTGCATTTGCATCGTGGGCACCCCACTTTATTTGGGATATTTTAAAGATGCTGCTGGAGATTTGTTGGATCAAAGTCCCCCACAAGCTATCCTGGGTGCCAACACTGGTTGGTATCCATGGGAGAGAATCTTGGCATCTGGCTGTTGTAACCACCATCCATGCCAGGGGCTTTGCCTAGATTCCCCAGGAGGAGGAGGGAAGAGAAAAGAGGGAAAAGGAACAAGCCTGGGAAAACAGAGGGAAGCAGAGGCCCTGGAGCTGGGGGCGGGGGAGTCATTGGTATTCTGGACGCTAAGGAGTTCCTGGCTCACCAGCATTCAAGGCCCACCCCCTGGCACCAGGCGGAACATTCAGTAGACAGCCCTGGCCAGTGGACCCTTTGGGCTCCCAGCAACGCTTGCATTTTGCACATTGGTTTGCATGACCAGTACTGTCCGTTCATCATGCCACCCACCCCTACCCCCACCCCAGGTCTAGAGATTTCCTGCCTCTTTTTGCTTAACCCATGGTTCTGCTCTCTAACCTCAATCCCTTCAGCTGCAAAGTCAGCTCCTCCTCTGTACAGAAAGTGGGAGCATCACAGGAGACAAAATCCAATCAGAGTCTTCTCAGGGAGGTGGCAAGCTCATCATTTATGCCTCATCTCTGCCTCCAAAAAAGAGCTTTCCATTTTTAATGGGGGAGAGTATCTCTCTTTTCAGAGGCAAAGCCGTCATTCTCCCTTCATCCTCTTCCCTGTAGTCTAAGCCTGAGTCCGTCCTCCTCCTCCTTTGACCAACGGGAAGTCCCTCCAACTGTCTAACTTCCATCCCTCCAGCTGCAACATCATTCTCAAGCTGAGCGAAAGCTCCCGCCCCGCCCCGCCTGCCCTCCCTCCCTACTCCAGGTCCTCGGCTTCTCATCTTCACAACGATGTCCTACTTCGCTTGTCCTTGCTTTCGCTGCTGCAGCCGGGAACCGACGCAGAAGAGGCAGTGGATCCCGTGACCATCCCGAGCCCCCCGCGGTCCCGGCTAGGGGGCGGGGGCGGCCCCGGGGAAGGGCGGGGCACGGGCGGGGGGAAGAAAGGGGGTTTTGTGCGGCGCCCGGCCGGCCGGCGCCCTCTCCCAACGTCCTGCGGGCCGGGCCTCTCCTGGCGCCCGCGCAGTCCCGCCGCAGCTCAGCTGCAGCTGCAGGACCGAGCGGTGGACCCGGAGGAGACCCCCGGAGGAGGCGACAAACTTCGCAGTACCGTCCCCGAGCACGACTTGGCTTGGTGAGTGCCACCGCAGCCCGACCGCCCCGCTCTGGGTAAGGGATAGAGAGGGGAGCGGCCGCCCTGTTGTCCGCGTTTCCCACTCCTCAGCCCTTGTCTCCGAGGCTCTGGGTCACCCTCGCCTGACACCTCCGAGGTCTGCTGACTCTAGCGCCTGCAGCTCCTGCTATCTCCCCCTACATGCTCCCGGCTCTGCCGATGACGGCCCCACTGCTGCTTACAGTCTAATCAGCAGACCCTTTTCGGGTGTGGGGCTATGGGACACTCCGCTAGTCTTCCCTGCTGGGCTCTCCAATCCCAGCAGCGCCGCTGAGATATCCGACCTTGTCCCCCGCAGGGCGGTAGCGGTCCAGGTCAGCATGAGACGGCCTGGTGGAGGACCACCTTACTGTGGTCTGAAGGGCAGGCCAGAGCTGCCATAGCCGGTGCCAGGCTGCCAACTCCCCAGCTGGAGCCCCAGCTCTGCCACTTACTTGTGTGACCTTGGGGTCATTAGCCCATATCCTTGAACCTTGGCTTCCTCATCTGTGTAGGGAGGAAAACATAAGCAGCATTTTCCCTGCAGTTGAGGATATCCTTAGGAAGCGTTTAATAGGAGACCTGGCTCAGGTCAGTAATTGTCTGCCAGAATTCAGCCACCACTCCTGCTTTCCTTCCTAGCACTTCCAGGGGCTGGGAATTGCCACCTCATATTCCCTCTCCTACCAGAATAGCTTTGCTCACATGGTTCTAACAGGACCAAGAGATTGGCATCTCTCGTGGGCATCACTGTTATCTTTATTACTTAGACTGCAGACAACACCAGTGAAATCAGGGGATAGTATCACTGGGAGTCCCACCGGCATTCCCGGTGCCAGGCCTGATAGGGCACACTTGGCTGTCTACAGCAGCATCACCCACATTTCAGGGTCTGTATTAGGAGGATCTGCAATAGCTCTGCTGGTGACGCTGCCAATAGTATTATTATTTGTGCTTCCAATAATAGGACTATTTATATGGTTATTGCAGTTACTCCTACAGGCCCTAAGGCCTTCCTGATACTGTGGAGGCTGTGTTGCTCCTCACATGGCAACTAAGGGGGCAGCTAATAGCTGCCACGTGCTGTGACCACTTGGCCTCCTATGTCTCCCTGCTGACACTGCTGAGTGCAGGAGCTCAGCTCTTCCCGGGGAGGCTCTGGGCTGCCAGCTGGTGGGCATCTAGCCTTGAGGCGGTGGGTGGCAGGTGTACACACTCAAGTCTGTACATGCACAGAGCCTGGCCTTCTCTGTGAATTGGAAGCCTGTGAGGGAGATGAATATCCATGGTCAGGCAGGAATGATGATGTAACAAGGAGAAAGTTTCCTGAACAGCTTGAGAAACTCAAAACAAGAGCTGAGATCCAGAGGCTGAAGCAAGAAACAGAGGGCTGGAGAGAGAGGTCATGAGGTGGCACTGGGGAAGAGACAGGATGACTGCTAAGTTCTAAGGGTTAGACGTGAAGTGGTGTGTCCCTTTCTTTCTTTCTTTTTTTCTTTTGAGACATAGCCTCAAGCTATCGCCCTGGGTAGAATACCATGGCATCACAGCTCACAGCAACCTCCAACTTCTGGGCTCAAGCGATTCTCCTGCTCCCGCCTCCCAAGTAGCTGGTACTACAGGTGCCCGCCACAATGCCCGGCTATATATATATATATATATATATATATATATATATATATATATATATATATATAAAATGTATAATATAATATATATATATATATATATTTTTTTTTTTTTGGTTGCAGCCGTCATTGTTGTTTGGCAGGCCCAGGTTGGATTCTAACCCGCCAGCTCAAGTGTATGTGGCTGGCACCTTAGCCACTTGAGCCACGGGCGCCGAGCCTCTTTTTTTTTTTTGCAGTTTCGGCCAAGGCCAGGCTTGAACCCACCATCCACAGCATATGGGGCTGGTGCCCTACTCCTTGAGCCACAGGCACCGCCCCAGGTGTGTCCCTTTCTTTAGGAAGAGAAGATGGAGTGGAGATGAATGTGGCATAGAGAAGACCACAGATCTTCAGGCCCCTGGGTTCTGAGCCTGGGTACCTGCAATCCTGTAGGGCTCCTGGCTGCACCAGGCAGGGCTGAGGCTAGAGCTTGGTATTATTGAAAGCAGAAGAGGGACAGCTCTCAGAACTGCATGGGGCTCCCCTCTTGGCCTGTGTGACCAGTAATTCCTATCCTTGGGTGTGGGAGTGGGTTGCCCTCCATATTCCAGAGCAGCCAGGTCCTCATTGGCCTCAGACAGAACCTCTTCCCTCATTCTTCCACTGTCAGACAGAGGTGAAAGGGGTGGTCCAGGGTGTGACTCCAATTATATGGGTTTCTGGGTGGCTTGTCAGATAGCAGCTCCAGCTCCAGCCTAGAGCAGGGGAGGGAAGGTGGCACTTGTGGCTCATGCTGGATGATTGGAGATTGATCCCCACTCCAGCCCCCCAACATGGTCCTCTCAAGTGCCCTCATGCCTGGGGCTGGTTTTAGCACCTTCTGATATGGCTCTGTCAAGCACCTCCTCTCTCTCAAAGGCCTAAACATCTGGCTCAGCTACTCTTCCCCCAGTTAGACCCTGAGGAAATGATGCTAAGGTACAGTGGGGGAAAAGGAGGTTACTATGGTGGGAGTCAGGGGAGCCTAGCCTAGGAGGATCTGGGAGAAGAGGGAAATTTCCCATCAGCTCTGGCTCAGGAAAGGGGAGGCACATATAAAGGCACAGCCTGAGAGGGCAGGGAAAATGGAGGTTGAACAGTAGGCCTGGAGTGGGAATGGGTAGCCAGTGGGTATAAGCCTGATCTATAAGAATTCCTGCCTACAGTCTAACCTTCAATTCTCCTGCTGCACCATCAGCCTATTCCATAACAGACCTGGGTCCCCATTCTCTTCTAAATCCAGCCCAACCCTTAAAGACGATGTCAAACCCTACCTCTGTAGCCTTTCCTCCTGGGGGCACATTGGCCTGCCACCTTTACTTGCCTTTTCTGGGGACCCAGAGTCAGCCCTGTCCCTCTCTGGGACTCAGTCTCCATTTCTCAATGTCACACCTCTTATGAGAGTGTAAGTGCTTTGAGATCTTTAGAGGAATATTCTGGGTTCTAGAGCTTCCAATAGCCAGGGGTAGGAGGGTGGCTCCTCCTACTTATTCTCACCCTGTTTAGTTTACCCCCCAGCCCACAGCTTTCACAAAAGGTGGAGTGGGGGAAGGGAGAGACTGGACAGAGGCCAGACTGGCAGAGACAGGGGCTTTGTCCCAGCTGGTTTCTGAGCCAGGAGATCCGGTGGGAAAGCCCGTGCCAGGCAGAAGGGGAAGGCTAGGAGGGACAAGGGAGAAGGAGGTGGAGGAGTAAAGAGAAGAGTTTCCTTATATGTAGTGGTGGGGAGGAGACAGCGAAGAGGAAGGGCTGGGGAGTTGTGCATTCCCTGGGTTCAATTTAGGAGGCCCCCTGGAGGAGACCTGGAGTAGGGGTGGGCAGCCAGCGGGAAAGAGGCTGGTCTCTGCAAGTGGCCAGGTGCGTGTGGTGCCCAAGGAGGAAGGAATGATAGGTTGGAGAGGTATAATGGGGGAAGGAGACTCTGGGTTCGAGGAAGGAGTCTGGCACGGGGTGGGGGGGGCAGGTGGACTTCCTAATATCAACAGCACCCATAATTCATGCTATAAGCATTTATTGAGCTCTTCTGTGTACCTGATGCTGTGAATTTGTAGGATTTTTAAGGATATAAAACACTCTCAAAATGCATAGTCTCATCACAACTTGTGAGGTGGTAGGAAAAGTGCTCTTTTACAAGTAAGAAAAGAAAGTCCAGAGAGGCCAAGGAACCTGGCTAGGTCGTACAGTGAGTTGACTACGACCCAGGTCCTAGCTGTCAGGAGGAATCTGTTGCTGGGGAGATGGAGGTCAGAAACAAAGAGTCAGTAGTGAGGTAGGGCAGTGGGCTTCTGAGGCCAGAGTATGTATGAACCCATATGGATGTAGTAGGGAGCCAGGGGAAGTCCACCCTGAAGTCTAACCCTGACTTTTCTTCTCAAGTCCCTCCCTAGCCTGCAGCATGGTGTCACTCCTCCTGCCCCTGCTGGTAGCCCTGGCCCAGCTCCCTGAAGCCTTAGCTGATGTCTTAGAAGGGGACAGCTCAGGTAAGCCACCCCACTCAGGCTTACTGTCTCTGTCCCCGGCATCCCCAGAGGTAGGGGGTGGCCTCTTCTTCAGCCCTAGCTGTTTCTACTCCTGGAAGACCCCAGGAGGAGACAGACATGGGAGGACTGTGGGGAGGAGTTCAGGCTAGAACACTCGGAAATAAGGGCTGAGCTGTGGGCCTCTGGTGGGTGGAGAAATCTTAGGGTTAAAGGCTTGGAGGGGGGCACTCGGTGCAAAGCTTTGGATCCCTAGGGTAGAGGATGAGGGACCCTGGAGTCAGGACGAATGGAGCTGGGGGCGGAGAAGGAGTGGAATTGGGAGAAATTCTGAAAGAGGCTCGAAAGGGAACAGATTGGGTAACTTAAGAACAGGGCTGGAGAACCTTGGGGTGTGACCGAAGGATGCCGCTGCGGAACTGGGAGACTCTGGGAGCAGGGCAAAGAATCCCGGTGGTAGGATTGTCTGGAGATTTTGGGAGATGGGTCTGCAGGTCGTGGGGATGGGCCTGGAGGACCTAGAGATAGGGTTGCAGTACCCCCGTCCCGGGCTGGGGTCCTGAAGGGCCTAGGGGTATCCTGGGGCGGGGTTCGGACTCCACCTGGTGGAACCCCGCGGGCCACAAAGCCACCTTCCAGCCAGCTCCGCCCATCCACAGAGGACCGTGCCTTCCGCGTGCGCATCGGCGGCGACGCGCCACTGCAGGGTGTGCTGGGTGGCGCTCTCACCATCCCGTGCCACGTGCACTACCTGCGGCCGCCGCCGAGCCGCCGGGCGGTGCTGGGCTCTCCGCGGGTCAAGTGGACCTTCCTGTCCGGGGGCCGGGAGGCGGAGGTGCTGGTGGCGCGAGGAGTGCGTGTCAAGGTGAGCGAGGCGTACCGCTTCCGCGTGGCGCTGCCTGCGTATCCTGCGTCGCTCACCGATGTCTCCTTGGCGCTGAGCGAGCTGCGCCCAAACGACTCAGGCATCTACCGCTGCGAGGTCCAGCATGGCATTGATGACAGCAGTGATGCGGTTGAGGTCAAGGTCAAAGGTAAGAGGGCAGGGATAGAGGGGGTTGGAGTAGGGAGGACTCTTGTTCTCTGGGAGCCTACAGTCTGAGGGGGGAAGTAAATGCAACTGGAAAGCACAGACTGAGTTGGAAAAGGAGCAAGGAATCACAGGCTTTAGTTACCTCCTTTTTTTCTTTAGGTGGAGGAAATTCTACCCACAGTCTAACTTAAGTCCCTCATGCTGTAGAGTGAGCACAGTTTGGATCTTACCCTTTGTGTTCAGGGGAATGACACAGGGGTGAGGGGAGGTCAGCATGCCTGGCGGTCACCTGGCTCAGGAGTGCTCTCTGCCCTTCAGGGGTCGTCTTTCTCTACCGAGAGGGCTCTGCCCGCTATGCTTTCTCCTTTGCCATGGCCCAGGAGGCCTGCACCCGCATCGGAGCCCGCATTGCCACGCCGGAGCAGCTCTATGCTGCCTACCTTGGGGGCTACGAGCAATGTGATGCCGGCTGGCTGTCGGACCAGACTGTGAGGTGGGCTGGGGTTGTGCCCTAGGGCTTCCATTTGCTCCCTAAGTGGCTGTGGCCTGCCAGTCTGGGCAGGCAGGGCTCCTTTCCTCTGAGGAATGAGGCTGGTCTGAGGAGGGTAGTAAGGACCCTACCCCGGGGGACTGCATCCCTGCAGAGGTGGGAGGACAGCCAGGCTATCAGCAATTGGCTGCACTGAGAGGGCAGCATGGTTTAGTAGGGTGTGTATGGACAGCTTCATGGTGATGGCATCTGTACTGAGTCTCTATTCTCCCTCCCTAGGTATCCTATTCAGACCCCACGAGAGGCCTGTTATGGAGACATGGATGGCTTCCCTGGGGTCCGGAACTATGGAATGGTGCATCCAGATGACCTCTATGACGTCTACTGTTATGCTGAAGACCTAAATGGTGATTGCTGAGTGAAAGGTTCCCAGGGAGCAATCCCCTGCTCCAGTACCGCCCTCAGGTCCTCCCAAGACTTCTTCCGGACCTTACTATCCCTCATGTGTTTAAGATGGCAGGCAGGAGTAAGGAGATTGGTGTCCCTCCTTCCAAACACTGTTATAGAGGCAAGTTCATGATCAAAGCTTCACACAGGTGCTCTTCTTTTTTTTTTTTTTTTGTTGCAATTTTTGACCAGGGCTGGGTTTGAACCTGCCACCTCCGGCATATGGGGCTGGCGCCCTACTCCTTTGAGCCACAGGTGCCGCCTAACACACAGGTGCCTTCTGCTGCCTGCTGGGTAGACTCTGTGCAGGACCCTGTGCAGAATGGGCAATTTGGGCCAGGTTCCTTTGAGCTCTAATATCCATCTTGAGGTTGTATCCAGACTTTGATCCTATATAGGAAGGTAGTTGATCCCATGTCACAGATGAGGAGACTGGGGCCTGAAGAAGCTTACCCAGGATTCCTGAGGAAGCCCAGGGTGGAAGGGGCTACCAACTGCCTGGTAACCTGCCTCCTCTTCCCCACCCAGGAGAGCTGTTCCTTGGTGCCCCTCCAGAAAAGCTGACATTGGAGGAAGCACGGGCATACTGCCAGGAGCGGGGTGCAGAGATTGCCACCACAGGCCAGCTGTATGCAGCCTGGGATGGTGGCCTGGACCGCTGTAGCCCAGGCTGGCTGGCTGATGGCAGTGTGCGCTACCCCATCGTCACCCCCAGTCAGCGCTGTGGTGGGGGTCTGCCTGGTGTCAAGACTCTCTTCCTCTTCCCCAACCAGACGGGCTTCCCCAACAAGCAGAGCCGCTTCAACGTCTACTGCTTCCGAGGTGAGCTGCCTCCGTCAGGAGGTAGAGACCAACCTCAGGCAGGGCTGAGCCCTGGAAATCTTACCCCATCTCTGACAAGTTTCTCTCAGGTCTCTGCAATTTGCCTGAAAGTCTTGGGTAATGCCCAGTTTGTCCTCTGGGGTTCTAATTCTGGGCTCAACCGACACCCCACCCCCACCCCGCTTGGTCTCACTCTGCTGTGCGGCCTCAGGGGTGGTCACCTCTCTGCCTCTCCCTCAGTAGTCCCTGCCTTATCTCTCCAGATCCCAAGCTGCATCTCCATACTGGGCTGCTGAATTAGTTCCCAATTCCTCTCAGCTTCCTAGCAGCACAGTGATGACTGACATCCTCTTAGACCAGTGGTTCTCAACCTTCCTAATGCCTCAATGTATTTTCATTGTTAAAAAGGGGTTGCAACCCACAGGTTGAGAACCACTGTCTTAGACCAATGAATAATATGCTCAAGTTCTTTAGTAGCCTTCAGAGTTCCAGAACCTCCAGCTTAAAGGTATCAGAGCTTTAACCACCACAACTCCCCTGAGGGGAACAAGACCTCAAGTGCAGCTGAGTGTAGAGATGGCTTCCTGTTCACATCATACATATTGGGAGCTGGAGGAGAGGCAGTGCCTGGCAGGCCAAGGGTGACTGACAGTCAGGGGCTCTTCCCATATGGGGTGTCTGGTCCTTGACCCATTTTTGAGCCTGCAGTACTGGTACAAGGGCTTCAGGCAGAAATGAGAGGACAAGACACTGCCTTTACCCTCCAAGAGCACCTCTTCTGAAGGGGAAAGACATAGCTTTTGCCATGGAAGCTCCCCATCTAAGCGAAGGCAAGATACCTCATTCCCAGGATGAGGAGAGACTGAGAGAAAAGCATTGCTTCCACTGGGACAATCTGTGGACAATCTCTAGCCATCAATGGTGTGGGGCTGGGGAGGGTGAGGAAGTACAGTTTGTAGGAGTCCATCTGAAAAGGCTTAATGAAGCAGGGATAATAATAATAATAATAACAACTAGAGCTTCTATGTACTGGTATGGTCATGTGCCAAGCACTGTTCTGTGAGGATGGAAGGAGATGAGGAGGAGAGGGATGAGGAGGTGGACTTTGATGACAATTGGGGCTAGAATTGGCAGAGGACAGAGGCAGCAGGGGTGCAGGTGTGCCTGTCTAGTGTGGAGCAGGGCTCATTGGGGTGGGTGATGAAGGCAAGGACGCCCTGTCCTGTCTCACCTGGCTGAGCATAGACAGCCCTCAAGACTTTTCTTAGCCCAATTCCATCTTCACTCCATTGGTTTTCTGCTCTTGGTTCCCTTCCCCAGAGAACAAGGTGATCCACACAAAACCTCCCATTGTTTGAAGGGAGCCGCTATCCCAGAAGGAGGTGGCCTTTTTGCCCTCTTGCCCCACCACCGAGATCCTTAGGTGATCCTTATGTTCTTCCTACATTCTGCCCTTATCTCTCCTGTAGGGATGGCAGCCGCCCTCTTCCATTTCAAGAATCTTGGGATGACCGGGGCCCCTCACACCTTGCCCTAAGCTCCAGGTCCCAAGGTGCTAAAGCCATATCATCTATCCTGGCTCCATCGCCTCACTCAAGGGAATGTCTCTCGCCCAGGCCTTTCCTTATCTCTCTAAAGTAGCACTTCCCATCCTCACTCTGTCTTCTGACTCTGCTCAATTGTTCCTTATACTGGAATGTTATAATATGTACATATGTGTTTACTATTTGTATCTAGAATATAAATTCCCTTGTGGGCTGGAAGTTTTGTTTTTTTTTTTGCAGTTTTTGGCCGGGGCTGAGTTTGAACCTGCCACCTCCTGCATATGGGGCCAGCGCCCCACTCCTTTGAGCCACAGGCGCCACCCAGGCAGGAAGTTTTTTGTGGCAGTTGTCATTGTTTAGCTGGCCTGGGCCGGGTTTGAACTTGCCAACTTGGATGTATGTGGCCGGCGCCTTACCCACTGAGCTACAGGCACTGCTGAAAGTTTGCTGTTTTGTTCTGTTGTGTCCTCAGTGCCCAGGAGAATGCATAGCATGACCTGAAGTAGGCACTTGACTAATGCCTGAGAAATGGCCCGGGTGTGGTGGTTCATGACTGTCCTAGCGTTCTGGGAGGCTGAGGTGGGGGGATCACTTGAGGGCAGAAGTCCTAGACCAGCCAGTGCAAGAATGAGGCCAGGTCTCTACTAAAAATAGAAAAATTAGCTGGTTACAGTGGTGATGGGAGCCTGTAGTCCCAGCTACTCAGAAGGCTGAGTTCCCAGCCTCCCATCCTGCCTTAGTGCATTCGCATAGCTCATAACAACTTCGAACTCCCAGGAGTTATGAGCTAGGCTGATGCACTCTAGCCTGGGAAACAGAGACTCTGTGCCCACCCTACCCCCCAAAAAAGTGTGAGAAGTGAATGACAAAGTTCTGGCATATTCCACAGGAAGATAGGAGAGAGTTGAGAGAACCCCATAATTTCTGATAGTCTGACTCAGAGCCCTCACAAGCAGGCCAGGACCTGGGAGGGCAGAGCTACCCACCAGCCTCCCATCAGCACTTTCCTCCCACCACAGACTCTGCTCAGCCCTCTGCCATCCCTGAGGCCTCCAACCCAGCTTCTGACCTGGCCTCTGATGGACTAGAGGCCATCGTCACAGTAACGGAGACCCTGGAGGAACTGCAGCTGCCTCAGGAAGCTGTGGAGAGTGAGTCCCGTGGGGCCATCTACTCCATTCCCATCATGGAGGACGGAGGAGGTGGAAGCTCCTCTCTGGAAGACCCAGCAGAGGCCCCTAGAACCCTCCTAGGTAACTTAAAACCCTCACCCTGGGGATGTCTCCACCTGGGAGGGACTGGGGAGTAGAAGGGATAAGCCCAGTTTGGTTTTGTGGTCATGGCTGACATGACTCTGCCTTGTCCTTTTTCAGAAGCTCAGAGTACAGGGCACCTCTTTTCTTGTCCCCCTCCTAATCTTTGCCTTTCAAGTAAATTCTACCCCAACTATTATGGGGCTGGAGATGCTTGGGCTAAGGAGCTTCCCCCTAGGAGGGAGAGGATCCTTTATTTTGTCTGTCCTCCACTTCATCTACCTAAAACAGACTAACATATTGACAGAGGGGTGGCACCTGTGGCTCAGTGGGTAAGGCTCTGGCCCCATATACTGAGGGTGGCGGATTTAAACCCAGCCCTGGCCAAACTGCAACAAAAAAATAGCCAGGCGTCTTGGCGGGCACCTGTGGTCCCAGCTGCTCAGGAAGCTGAGGCAAGAAAATCACTTAAGCCCAGGAGCTGGAGGTTGCTGTGAGCTGTATGACGCCATAGCACACTATCGAGGGCAACAGAGTGAGACTCTGTCTCTACAAAAAAAAAAAAAAAGATATTGACAGAGTACGTAAGAGAGGTGTTCCTGGGCTAATGACAGCTCACAAAGCCTTCTCAATTTGTTCAAGCCCCAACAATGCAGCTAAAGCTGAAGTTCTTCCAGAGTGGAGCAAAGATCACCTCTCCCCAAAGAGGGCTCTTCCTTCTCCCCCAGTCCTCCTTCCCCAGTCCCGCCTTTTCCCCCTTCCTGTCCCTTCTTTCTGTCCTTTGGCTGGTGCTGTCCCTGGTGCTGAACCTATTATGCTTTGTCCAGAATTCGAAACCCAATCGATTGTGCCATCTATGGGGGCCTCAGAAGAGGAAGAAAAATATGAAGATGAAGATGAGAAAGAGGAGCAGGAAGAAGAAGAAGAGGCCCTGTGGGCATGGCCCAGCCAGTTCAGCAGCCCAGGCCCTGAGGCCTCTCTCCCTACTGAACCAACCCATGAGGAGTTGCCTTCCCAGGCATCCCTACCTGCAAGAACTGTCCTACAGCCTGGTGCATCGCCACTTCCAGATGGAGAGTCAGAAGCTCCTAGGTCTCCAAGGGTCCATGGACCACCTACTGAGACTCAGCCCACTCCCAGGGAGGGGAACCTATCACCCTCACCACCTTCCACTCCAGTTGGGGCAAGAGAGGAGGGGGAGGAAACTGGTGGTCCTGAGCTATCTGGGGTCCTTCGAGGAGAAAGTGAGGAGACAGGGAGCTCGGAGGATGCCCCTTCCCTGCTTCCAGCCACACGGGCCCCTGAGGGTACCAGGGAGCTGGAGGTCCCCTCTGAAGAGAATTCTGGAAGAACTGCCCCATCAGGAACCTCAGTGCAGGCCCAGCCAGTGCTGCCCACTGACAGCACCAGCCGAGGTGGAGTGGCGGTGGCCCCCTCATCAGGTAATTCTGCCAAAGGCTCAGCCTCCCTCTTTATTTTTCTCCTTTTTCTCCCCCTGCAGCTCTGGGCCACCTGACCTATAGTCCTTTAACCCACCATCACCCTAGACTCTCCTGTCCTTTGCCTTCATTCTCTTACCCACCTCTACCTGTGGGTCTCTAGTCTGTGATACCCACCTTGTGACTTCCACTCTGCTCTCTGAGTCCTTTGATACCAGTCCCATCACTGACCACCTGTGACCCTTTCCTACCGTTGGGCCCTCCACCTGTGGCTCATATGTCACCAGCCCCAGACATCCTCATGCCTCTTCAGGGTGCCCACATCATCTATTGCACCCTCAGGGCCAGGCCCATCTCCTACTGCTCCCTGCCCCTCCTGTGCCATCTACACTGATCTCAGGGGAGCCTGGGAGTTCATCACTGCCCCTCAACCTCTGGGGTTCAGGACAGCCCTTATCCCCACAGAGCCTTAAGCAACTACTTCTGTGAAGTATTTTTGGACTGTTTCATGGAAAACAAGCCTTGGAAATAAATCTCTATTAAACAGCTTTGTAACCAAGGTCTGGACCCTCTCTCCATCTCAGCTGTCTGCCCCTCTCATTCCACGCGTCTGTGTCATGGGCAGCTCACTGATGCTTCTCATTGGCTCCATGTCTCTCCCTCTTTCTGTGTGTCCTTCCTCTCTGTCTCTCTTCTTTTTTTATCTTTAGCTCCTTCCCTTTTCTGTCCTAGAAGTCTAACAGCCCCTTGTTACTCCCTCAGCCTCTCTTTCTCAAGCCTGTCCACACTTTCCTTTCTGGCTGCTGAGATCCCAGATCTGTACACATTCCCCCAAGAAAAGCCATCAACCGTCAATCTGCAGGAGAGCTGCGAGTTGTAGCCCCTCAGTTCTAACATGGAGAAGCTTGCACAGCCTGGGGCGCGTGTGCTGTGTGTTTATATTCATTTCTGATCCATCCTGGTGGCTCCCATACAGAGTAGAGACAAGAAAGTCTATCACCGTGGTGGTGGTCCCCTGATATCCAGGTGCCTTCACCTCCCATCTCCTACCCCTTTGTCTCAGTAGGTGGATGGTGTGTAATTCTCATCCCACCGCCCACAGCTCTCTCCCACTAATCTCTGCACTAATGATCATCCCCTGCTCCTCCTCCCAAAAAGGGGTTTCACCTTCCCTAAACCAAACTAAAAGATCTCAAAGTCCCTAATGCTGAAATAGACACATTCAGGGAGTGAGGGATGGAGAACATGAGAGAAGAGGAATGGGGAGTTGGCTTTGGAGTCTAAGAGAAGCTCCACCTTCTCAGGAAAGTCACAATTCCCAAGTGGAGGCCCCCAGAAAAGGCTGGGATTCTCTCAGCCCTAGACTGATCACAGCCTGCATCACACCCAGGCTCACCTGTTTCAGCTGTTTCCTCCATACCCAGCTGGCCTTGGAGTTCAGCACTGAGTTGGGGGGAGGGGGTTGGTGGGAAAAGGAGCACAGCTGGAGGCATCCACAGTGTCTCAGTTATAGTCCTAGAAGATAAAGGGGAGGCCCCTGGCCTGCTGTTTCAGCAGGAGAGAAGGAAAGACCTGGTTATATAGCAGTTGGCCCCAAAGAGGGTGAGAGAAGTAGAAAGTCCCAGAGGGGTTCCTTCACCCCACTCTGCCTACACTGGGTTCAGCTTTTGCAGCCCACAGCCAGGAGGATGGACCTGTGGCCTGGCTAGGGGACCAAGGACCAAGATTGAGGGTCTCTGCCCTCCAGGGTTGGAAGATTGAAGTGGAAAGAGCAGAGAGGTCAACAGGAGGAACAAGAAAATGTGGGGACTGGGAAGGCAGTCAGAACTCCTATCCTCTGTGGGGCTTGGTACTTAGTGGGTTAAATAAAATACCTCCTCCCGTGAGAGCTGAGGGGAGGCTCCACTAACTGGGAAGAAACTATTGGCAGAAAGAGAAATAACAGGGGAACATGCTGGAAAAGCTGATTCATTTTACCCAAAACAGTGAGGTCATCCCGCAAAGTTCTTTGAATGGACTCCAGCTTCTCTTACCCCTGCCTCTCTGATCCCCACCAGTGTGTGGGATCTGCAGGCAGGTCAATGTGTGTGAAGCACTGTGGGCCTTGTGCAAGGCTGCTACAGGAGGATAGTAAGGTCCGTAGGGTCGCACCTGGGATAGTTTTATTACCCATGGCTGAAGGTCATGACCTGCACTGTTGGTCTGTGTAGCCATCTTCCCCTGGGTCATCTGGGCCAGAAAGGAGTGGAAACTGATAGTTCCTCCAGCACCTAGACTCAGCATAAGGGCAGCCCACCACCTACCCCAGATCCAAAGAGAAAAAAGTCCAAGAAAGAAGGCAGATGGCCAAGCCAGATGGAGCTGAATCCAGAAAACAGATTGCAGGCCTTCAGGGTAGTGTTAGTTTAAGAGGACTGCCTGGAGGAGAGGGAGCCAGAAGGAGGGAGTGAGATGGCTTCTAGGCTGCAGAGCCTGCAGAAGGCCCAGAGGGGAGGGGTTGGGGGAGCTTGGCCAGGTGGAAGAGTCTGGAGAGATAAGGGGAGGCAAAGAGGTTGAGTGAAGTTGGAAGGCAAATTTGTAAGGCCAGCCATCAAAGCAGGATAGCAGGAGCTGCTGCAGCTTCATTCCTGAGCAGGGGAAAGGGCAGGGCACAGAGTGAGGAAGGTGGGTTAGGTCTCCACATGCTTCTGGGGCTGGCTGACTGCCCAGTGGACAGCAGAGAGAATGGTGAGCACTCACCTGGGCCATGCCAAAAGCAGGTCCCATGAACTGTCAAGGAAGGCTGCACCCCACCTTTGCTATGATAATTCTCTTTCCCCTCTTCCAGTGCCATCCGGCCCACCTAGCCTACACAGCACTGTGCTGGGACCTGGCACAGAGACAAGGGGGTGTGGTAAAACTCCAAGCCTAGAGAGGAAAAGTGACCTGCCCAATGTCACACAGGAGAGCTGGGAGCCAGATAACAGTCCAGGTCTATGACAGCCCTGTAATAAGGCTAGGTCCAAAGGGCCTTCCTAGCCACTTCCCCCCCCCTCGCCCCTTTTTGACTGGACCCAGCCCACCCTCAGGGACATAACAATAGCCTACACAGGGCTGAGCCAATGCTGAATGGGTGTGGGAGGTGGAGGTGGGGGAACAGACCCAGAACTCAGGACTGGGCTGTGCCTCGAGGCAGGCTCTAGGGGGAACTTTTAGGGTGGTGTGATAGCTCCCAGGACAGAGGTCAGGGCAGGGGGACACTCTGAACCCTCTCCTGAAGGACTCAGGTTGCAGAGTTGTGCTCCCCTGCTGCACCACCTCACTTCTTTCCCCCCTCAGGTGACTGTGTCCCCAGCCCCTGCCACAATGGTGGGACATGCTTGGAGGAGGAGGAGGGGGTCCGCTGCCTGTGTTTGCCTGGCTATGGGGGGGACCTGTGCAATGTTGGTGAGTGTGTTGAGGGGCAGGGTGGGGGGCAGATCAAAGCCTGGACCCTGCCACAATGTGCCAGTTCTGGAAGAGGGAGGGAGGACACTGGTTTTGGCTTTGTCATTAATGAATCCCCATTTTAGCCAAATTGCATAACTTCTCAGAGCCCTACCCTCAATTCCTCCATCAGTTAAATGGAACCAAAATGCCTCTTAGGAGGTCCAGGTGCGGGAGTGCTGAGCATATTCCTGGTATTTGATGGGCAGTCAATACATGTCAGTTTAGAGAGGAAGGTCCAATTCTTCTTTAGGATGGAGGATTGCAGAGACCCAGGATGAAACTCATCCCTCATCCTCATCACTCAGAGAAAACACCAATGCCCATGGCCCAAGAGACCTCCAGGCTCACACCAGCCTCTCATTCCTTACTAGCTCTTTGGCACCTCTGTCCTGCCCTTTGGTCCCACCCCTCTGGGTCTGCAACCATAGAAGGAGCCAGTCCCTTCTAGGAGACCCTGTTCTCTCAGGGTTCTGGGGTCCTAAGATGTTACCCTTCTGTGCCCCAGGCCTCCACTTCTGCAGCCCCGGGTGGGACACCTTCCAGGGCGCCTGCTACAAGCACTTTTCTACCCGGCGGAGCTGGGAGGAGGCAGAGAGCCAGTGCCGGATGTACGGCGCGCACCTGGCCAGCATCAGCACGCCTGAGGAGCAAGACTTCATCAACAGTGGGCTGGGCGGGCATAGGACCCCTGCCACCTGCTCTCTGCCACTCTCTCATTCACCTGCTTACTAATTAGTTAATGGCCTCATTCATGAATTCCCGTGCTCATTACTAGATTTCACTTATTCACTCATTTACCTGGTCACCCTCTCTCCATCCTTCCCACTCCACGTTTCGGCTGTGTGGCACAGAAGGGATATTGAGGCTGCACCTGTGCAAAGCAGGCCACTCATGGGTCTGCCCACCCACTCCCAGCCTCCCGCCCTCCTGCCTCCTGTCCTCCTGCTCACTGTTGAAAGATTTTACTCTTTTTCCTGAGCTTCCCTTTTCTAAGCCAGGTTGATATTTTTCTTCTTTTCCCACCCCTATGTCCCTGCCTTCCATCTGGCCTGTGTGCAGAGATTGGAGGGAGGGATAAGGAAACCCTGGGGCAGGGATTCACCCTCTCAGGCCAGAATTTCCTGGCTGTCAACCCCCAGGCCGCCCAGCAACAGGGAGTGACTGCCATCTGCAGGCAGCTGTGCTCACTGCACACCTTATTACCCCCAGATCGATACCGGGAGTACCAGTGGATAGGGCTCAATGACCGAACCATCGAAGGTGACTTCCTGTGGTCGGATGGCGTCCCCCTGGTGAGAGGTCCCGTTGGCCCTAACACCCTCTAGTTCGCTTCCTGAATGCATTTCTGCCCCCACACTACCCACCCTCCCATGGCCCTTCCCCTTCTTTGCCTGGCCTGCTTCCCCTTCTCATGGCCTTCCTACTCTCCCTGGGCTCCCCTCCCTTCCTTGTGTCCCTTTCTCTTCTGGGCCCCATTCTCTATTTCCCAAAACCCTGCCCTCTTCTTTCCCCTTGGGGGACTACTTCCCAGACCTCTAGCCTTCCCTCTCCTGGGCTCTCCTAGTCCCCCCATTCTCTCTGTGCTCCTGGTCTTAGAGCTCCTCACCATTTCCTCTGGCCCTCCCAGCTCTATGAGAACTGGAACCCTGGGCAGCCTGACAGCTACTTCCTGTCTGGAGAGAACTGTGTGGTCATGGTGTGGCATGATCAGGGACAATGGAGTGATGTGCCCTGCAACTACCACCTGTCCTACACCTGCAAGATGGGGCTAGGTGAGGGCAAGAGGGTGGAGGGCTGGGGATGATATTTATACACACAGTGTGTAGCTTTACATAGAGGAGTCAGAATGTGTTCCAGACCACGCAAGGGCTAACAAATTACATGGGTCCACTTGGAATCCCTGATCTCTTTTGTTATGTTGTGGCCCAGATCCTTCCCATCAAGATTCTGGGAACTGTCACCCACAGATGCAGGCTCCCAGTTCCTGACTATGTCCCTCTTGCAGTGTCCTGTGGGCCCCCACCGGAGCTGCCCCTGGCTCAAGTGTTTGGCCGCCCACGTCTGCGCTATGAAGTGGACACAGTGCTTCGCTACCGGTGCCGGGAAGGACTGGCCCAGCGAAACCTGCCACTGATCCGGTGCCAGGACAATGGCCATTGGGAGTCTCCCCAGATCTCCTGTGTGCCCCGAAGGCCTGTAAGTGCTAGGAAGAGGCAGGGGGGAGGGGACACTAGCAACAGCAACCCTGGGTTCCAGTCTGAGCTCTGCCTACCACAGGCCATGTCACCTTGGGGTAGTCCTGCCTCTCTCTGGGCAGGAGTGGGCTGGATGCGCTGGGGCCTCCTTTAGTGCTGATATCTGAGAACATGCAGCCACTCTGTGCTGGTAAGGGCTGAGCCAGAGCAAGAGCCTTACTGAGGTCAGTGTCAAGGAGCAATAACACCAGAGGGCAGGCTCGGGGAAGAGTGAGCAGGAGGAAGAGAGCAGGGTGGAGAGTGAATATGTGTGTGTTTTCCCCAGGCCCGAGCTCTGTACCCTGTGGAGGCCCCAGAAGGACGTCAGGGGAGGCTACTGGGGCACTGGAAGGCACTGTTGACCCTTCCTGCCGGATCCTCTCCAGGTCCCTAGGGGGCAAGACCTTGAACACGACTGGCCCCAGCACTGCCCTCTCAACCCCAACCCTCCCTCACGTCTTATGCTCCTGCTACCACAGAAAGTGACAACCTGAGAGGGGTGGAGCTGGAGTCCAGCTGATAGTGCCTGAGCAACTTCTGGGAAATACCTGGGGCTCCAGCCCTCCCCCCCTACCCTGGACATCAGGTTTTTCCCTCAGGGCAATGAGTAATTCCCTAAGTGCCTCAACTACCCTCTCCCTGCCAGCCATCCTGTCCCCTTCATTCCTCTAGGGGCATGCTGTGCCCACTTATTCTTGATTTTTCAAGGGAATGGGCTGACAGGATGGAGTTCCTGTAAAACCAGCAAGAAATAAACTGTGTGAGCCCAAGCAAGTTGTATGCTGAGAGAGAGAGAGTTGTTTATTAGCTTCCAAAGGTCAGAGAAGTCCCAGGATGTCACTGGGCCCAACATGCCTGGCACAGAATAGCTGCCAGTCAGTACTTATGGAATGGAGGGATCCACGGGGGTTGGGAGACAGGGGACAGCTGAGGTGGGGCAGGATTGGAAGGAGACAAAGGGGCTGGAGTGTCCAAGAGTAAACACATTTATTTATTTATTTATTTATTTATTTAGGTGCACTTTGTTGCCCTCTGTAGAGTGCCCTGTCATAGCTCACAGCAACTTCAAACTCTTGGGCTCAAGCGATTCTCTTGCCTCAGCCTCCTGAGTAGCTGGGGCTATAGGCACCCACCACAATGCCCAACAATGCCCAGCTATTTTTAGAGACGGGGGCGGGGTGTCTCGCTCTTGCTCAAGCTGGTCTCGAACCCATGAGCTCAGGCAATCCACCCGCCTCGGCCTCCCAGAGTGCTAGGATTACAGGCGTGAGCCACTGCATCCGGCCGGTAAAGCACCTTTAGTTGAGTTTCAGTTTCTGGACTGAGGTCCCAAGCAGAAAGGCAGAGAGGGTGGGGCCTGGATGTCCTGGTTCCCATCTTCCGCAGGGGTTCCTCTCAGGGAGGCGTGAAAGTGAAAGCGAAGGCAGAGCTCTGCTGGCACTGCAGCAGGCCCAGGGTCTTGGCTGCTGGGAGGCTTACCTCCAGAGATGCAGAAAAACGGCCAACAAGGGAAAGGGTGAGGCGAGGATCCAGCCCCACTGCGGACTGGGCTTCTTGAACCACGTGTGGGTCCCCCCGGCTGGGGCAGCAGAGGGCGCTGCGGACGCAGACACGGCGATGGGAGCAGAGACCAGCGTGGGAGCGCTAGGGGCCCGGGGCCCGCCAGGGGGCGCCGCGGTCCTTCTCTCCTGCTGGGCCGGGGCGCGGAGGGAGCAGCTGGCGGGAGGGGGAGGGGCGGACTTCCGGCCGGGCCGGGTGGCCGTGGGGCTGTGAGTCACCGAGACTGAACGGGTGAGGTCACTCCGGGGGACGGAGAGAGTGACCGCGTGTGTGTGTGTGTGAGAGAGAGAGAAGGGAGGGGCCTCGTCGCAGCGCGCAGAGGGGTCGGGACGCTGTCTGAACCCGGGAGGGCCTGACTCGCTGTTGCACACCCCTGGTCAGCCACGCGCAGTCGCACACCGTCATGTGTGCTGTGTCCACTCAGTTACGCCACATTCACCCACATGGGCGATTCCTTTTCCGAAGTCAGTAAAACTTGGTAAAGCCAAGGGACAAGGAGACAGATCCTGAGGAGTGAAAGGCTGAGAGAGGTGTGGAGGGACTCAGAGGCAGGCTGTGAGGCAGGGTGAACAGAGACGGGTTTAGGACAGGTTCGTCTTGGAGAGGCTGCTCCTGGCCCTTCCCCACCTTATATCTAAACCCCCAGCCAGCTGGGCTCCGAGATCCCCTCCCAGACCTACCACAGCCACCTCCCTTTCCCACCCCAGGGCTCCCCTGCCCTCCACCTCCCTGCACAGCGCAGCCAGCCTGGCCAAGGAGTGAGGGCTGCTTCTTAATGAACTACAGAGAAGAGAGTGATTCTGGGGCTAGAGTAGACCCTCAGTTTATCCCATATTACCCTGGATTGCCCAGTCGGTGCATTTTTAGGGATGTCAGGGCCCTTAGCCAGAATTGTGAGTGGTTGAAAACCACAGTAGATCTTTCAAGGTAGGGCCTGAGGAAGAGCCTGCTGGGGAGGGGGGCAGCGTCTATTCTTAGGACCTTAGGGAGGTTCCCTGAAGAACACGTCCACAGTAATGCCCGTTTAGACAGCCTGCTGGACTTCCCAGAGAGACCTGAGCAGTGAGCTGCTGCAAAGGGCTCTGGTTCCCATTGAGTAGTATCCCTCACATCTGCAGGCAGCCATCTCCTCTGATCTGTTGATGGGAAAGCTCCGGGGCGGTGCTGATGGAGAATCCCACCTGTCCTGACACCTGCTGCTGCTGGCAGGCCCGGAAGGAAGCCTTCTCCTGGCTTTGTTGGGCTTCCTGGGGAAGAGGGAGCTGGTTCAGGATGACTCAGCACCCTGCGCAGAATCTAAACCCTGGTACTGTGTGTGTGTGTGTGTGTGTGTGTGTGTGTGTGTGTGTGTTGCCCATCTTGGCCCTGGGGAGGAGAAATTGGCCCTTCAGAGAGTGTCAGGCTCAGGGATCAGGAGCCATATCAGAGTCTGCCTTTGCCTCTGCCTCCAGGGCACACATAGACCTGACAATGTGTCTACCTCTGTCAAGATCCTGGAGGCATGGTTAGGCTCTCAGCCTGTTTTCCACGTGTCTAAAGTGGGGTCCCCCTCAGGGTTTCCTGTTCCCTGGGGATGAAAAGGGTCAGAGTGTGTATGGAGAGAGGAGACTCAGTCTGGGTGACAGGGGACTTGAGCATTGCCAAGGGGCCTGGGAGACTGGTGACAGGGCCTTCCAGAGGTCCCTCATCTGCCAGGGTCCCCAGCTTCCTCCCAAGCTGCTCTGACCCACACCTACCTCCCCATTCCTCCCCCACATTCCCAATTCCTGCAGCCCTGCATTGACCTCACTGGGGCCCTTGTCCCAGCCAGGAGGCCATGTCTGTGGGCCTGTCTCCCCCACAGGGAGAGAAAGGGCCCCATTGTCCTGGATGCCTGATGTGACACAGCAGCTCCCAAAGACTTCCAAAAATGCTCAGCCTGTCAGACCTTTGTGGGTAGGTGGGTGGGAGGATTTTCCCCAGGGGCCCTAGGCAGATCTCTGCCTGAGGTGAGGACCCAGGTGCTGCCTATCCCAACTGAGTGAGAGTTCCCCCATTCCCCAACTGGAGGTCCTCCTGGAGGTCTGGCTTCCACTCTGCCTGCTGCAAAGCAGCCTCCTTCCTCCTGGGAAGGGAGAACTGAAAGATGCAGGGACAGAGCATGAGGAAGGGGTTGGGAAGGAGGGGAGAGAAAGGACAATGGGAGAAGGAAGGATGTGAGGAGAGGCTCTTCACCAAGGGACTCTAGACTCCACTTAATTGTTGGTGGGTGGATTTGTGGCTTCTGTGTTTACACTCTAGCATTTCTTCCTTAGTATTTAGATGGCTTGTCAACAGAGGGAAAGCTGTTGACCACGTTGGATTGGAGTATCGAAGAGGGACAGCACACAGCCCCCTGTTCTATAGACCCAAATGGCATCTAGAGACTCCTAGTATCATTGGCAAGGGACAGTTCTCTGTGCCTCAGTTTCCCCATCAAAGTGAGCTAAAGTTCTCTCCATCATAATTTTCTGGCAAATGGAGTGAGTAGAAAAGGAAGACATTCTGGAGGGATGAAGGGATTTAGGACTTGGGAAGGGGCCAGAGAGGATGGAGGAAACTAGGTTGAAGACAGCAGAGAGGTGAGAAGCGGGAGACCAGGAAGGAGAGTTGGGTCCTTACTTGGCAAGTGTCTCCTTTGTAGGGAGGATGGAGTTTGAAGGACCTAGGAAGGGTCAGAGTCAGCTGGGCATCTCCCTGCCCCAAGTTTCCAGCCACCCTCCCTGGGCTCTGGGGCCCTGGCCAGTAAGCAGCTGAGCTCACAGCTGCTGGGAGGGGGTTCCTCGACAGAGGCCTCCTGGCACCTGCCTCGATTTATTTCTGGAGCCACAGCTGAGTCATGGGGGCAGGGAGAATGAATGGGGCTGGGAGAGGGTAAGCTGATGGGAAGGAAGAAGGTTCTAGGACTCTCAGACAAGGAATCTATCCCTTTGGGCAAAAGCATCAAGAGCAGGAGTTGGATTTCAGGCTGGACATCCACATTGGAGCCCCTTGAGTAGTGGGGCTTGAGCAAGAGGTTGGAGAGGAGGCAGACCCATTATTCTTGAAAAGCTGATGTGGCAGAAAGTACAAGCCTGGTCTGGGTATGATTAGAAAGCCTGACCCTAGTGCTGAGTTAGAAAGAGGAGAGAGAGGGGAAAGGGGGCCCTAAGGTGGAAGGAAGCAAGAAGGTAGATGAGGGATCTCAGAACCACGGGAAAGGAAATAGAGAAAACCATAATTCCTCAGTGGGGCCATTACCTGAGGCCTCTCCCTGTCCCTGAGTCCAGCAGTGCCTCCCCTGATTCTGGCACTTGAGACTCTCATCTTCATATTTCTTTTTTCTTTTCTAGAGACAGAGTCTCACTTTGTCGCCCTTGGTAGAGTGCCATGGCATCACACAGCTCACAGCAACCTCCAGCTCTTGGGCTTAGGCGATTCTCTTGTTTCAGCCTCCCGAGTGACTGGGACTATAGGCACCCGCCACAACGCCCGGCTATTTTTTTTGTTGCAGTTCGGCTGGGGCCGGGTTTGAACCCGCCACCCTTGGTACATGGGGCCGGCACCCTACTCACTGAACCACAGGTGCCGCCACATCTTCATATTTCTAAGGTGTGCCTGCAGACCCAAAAGCAAGGTGCTTAGGTCCTTTCTACACCCACTTGAACTGCATGCACAAGAAACTTTCTCTTTTCCCCACCTCCCAGAAGACCCCGAGTCTAACTGCCATCCATTCTGCTGTACAACCCATTTGGGAACTTAGTTCTCCTCTGTTGGAGGGTGGGGATGTCCAGTAGGGACCAGGGTCCTATCTCTAAGTCCAGAGTCCTCTTAGGTTTCCTAGGCTTAGGTGGGTTTGGTCTTCATTCCCTCCTCCTTCTATGGGCAGCACGGAAAGCACATTCCAGCTGAAATTAAATCACATTCCTCCTTCCCTGCCTGCAGAGGATGGCATTGCTGACAGCAGCTGTGACTCCACAGGGTCAAGTGACAGCAGCTGGTTCCCCAAGGAGGGGCTAAGAAGGGGGGCTGAGAGGCACCTAGGGACTAAGGCCTTTCTTAGCAGGCAATAAGTGAAGTCTGATTCTTTGATCTCAAGAGGTCAGAGCAAGGAGGCCAACCTTGCAGTGGGAGGAATAAAGGTTAGACTACAGGACATCTTAGCTGTATGGCACCTCTGGGGATGAGCCGCCCACTAAGGCCCCATGTGGAAGCAAGTTGTCCAGTATAACCTTCTGAGGAGACCCTTTCCACAGCAGGGAAGAGCACCATCTGCCACCCCAGGGCTGGGCTCTCACACAGAGGGAAGGCCACACTCTGAGCTTCCTTGGCTGGAGCTCAAAGCCCAGGCTTTGATTTCCTCTAAGACTCAGCAGCAGAGCAGCAACAATGGAACAGCATCATGCTGGCTGAATGGAGAGCTCAGCCCCTGACCTCACCCTCTTAGCCGCCTCAGCATGCACAGCCTTATAAGGAAGTGCCCCAAACAAACCGAGGAAGCCACCTCCAGGCCCCCACCCCGCCTCCGCCCCATTCAGAGGCTATATTTACCCAGAGGAGGCCCCAGAATAACCTCCCACTTGTCCTCCTGCTGTGTGTGTAGGGGGGGGTGGGGGGTGATTTGTGCTCCCTCCCCATTCCTCCCTGGGGACACCACCCTCACAAGTGTGTCCTGATGTGTGTCATTCATTCCTTTGTTCATTTGCTCAGTACAGTTTGCTGAGCATCCAGTAGGCTCCTAGGCACTGAGCTAGGCTCTGGGCAGTGAACAAGACAAGGGCCTTGCTTTCCCAGAACTTTCTACAATGACAGTGTCATTTGAGACACTATAGTGCCCTGGCCTTCTCCAGCTCCTTCCCGTGGGAGCTCTGTCCCGCTTTCTTCATCCTCCATGCTCTTTCTGGGGGAATCTCTAGGCCAATGACCCCCCAATTCTTGTCTCTAACCTGTCCTCTCTCCTGAGCTCCATGTCCACAAATCCACCCAACCCTAGGGCCCCTCCTCTGGGAGATCACAACTTCCTGGTAGAGGAAAGAAAATGGAACCCTACCTCCCAGCTGCCAAAAACCTGGGAACTTCTGCTGGCATATCCCTCATGTCTGGCAATGGGTCACCAAGTCCTGCTATTCTGCTTCCCTCACATACCTCATCTTTGCACCCCCTGCGGCCTCTGCCTGAACTACTGCAGCAGCCTCCTGGGCACTCCTGCCACCCTGATCCATGCTTACAGGCAGTCCTCCCCTTTAAGTTTATCTCTTAAAATGCAAACCTAGTTATTGGTTGGTTAAGTGGCTCATGCCTGTAATCCCAACACCCTGAAAGGCTGAGGCGGGAGGATTCTTTGAGTTCAGGAGTTGGAGATCAGCTTAGGCAAAAGTGAGACCCTGTCTCTACTAAAAATAGAAAAACTAGCCAGGCGTCATGGCAGACACCTGTAGTCCCAGCTATTGCGGAGGCTGTGGCAGGAGGATCACTTGAGTCCAGGAGTCTGAAGTTGCTGTGAGCTAGGTTGATGCCAAGGCGCTCTAGTCTGGGCACAAAGTAAGACCCTGTCTAGAATAAAAAAAGCATAACCCTGGTCACAACACCTCTAATTAAAATCCTTCAGAGAGGCTTGGTGCCCATAGCACAGTGGTTATGGTGCTAGCCACATGCATTGAGGGTGGCGGGTTCGAACCTGACCTGGGCCAGCTAAACAACAATGACAACTGCAACAAAAATAGCAGGACATTTTGGCGGGTTCCTGTAGTCCCAGCTATTTGGGAGGCTTAGGCAAAAGAATCGCTTAAGCCAAAGACTTTGAGGTTGCTGTGAGCTGTAACGCCATGGCACACTACTAAGGGCCACATAGTGAGACTCTGTCTCAAAAACAAACAAAAAAGGCTCGGCGCCTGTGGCTCAACGGGCTAAGGCGCCAGCCACGTACACCTGAGCTGGCGGGTTCAAATCCAGCCCGGGCCCGCCAAACAACAATGACGGCTGCAACCAAAAAATGGCCGAACGTTGTGGCGGGCACCTGTA
>CAUYRH010051110.1:0-14086 GCA_963574655.1 Perodicticus potto | reverse complement strand
AGGTGGAATTTGATAAAAAGTTTCTGGATGAGTTTACTTTTGCGTTGGAGGATTACACTGATCACTATGGAGAATAGGTCTGAGAATATGCTGGAGAGCTGGTTTGGTTATAGCAAATTTCTTCAACATGTGGATGTCATTGAAGTATTTAATTTCTCCATCATAAATGAAACTCATTTTGGCTGGATACAGGATCCTGGGTTGAAAGTTATTTTGTTTTAGGAGATTGAAAGTCGATGACCATTCTCTTCTAGCTTTAAAGGTTTCAGGAGAGGGATCTCCAGTTATTCTGATATTTTTCCCTTGTAGGTTATAGATTTCTTGCATCTGGTTTCTTTCACAATTTTCTCCTTCATATTAACTTTAGTAAACTTAATTATGATGTGCCTGGGGGATGTCTTATTCGGGTTGAGTCGTGCTGGGGTTCTGAAACTGTCTGCTATCTGAATTTCAGAATCTCTTGGCATGTCTGGAAAGTTCTCTTTCATAATCTCATGAATAAGATACTCTGTGTCTTTTGAAGCCGCTTCATTGCTTTTGGGGATCCCTACGAGGCAAATATTGGTTTTCTTCGAGTTATCCCAGAACTCTCTGAGAGAGTGATCTGTTTTTGCCTTCCATTTCTCTTGCTCTTTGGAGGTTTGAGAGCGTTCAAAAGCTTTGTCTTCCATGTCAGAAATCCTTTCTTCTGCTTGCTCCATTCTGTTACTGAGGGATTCTACTGAATTTGTCAGATCTTTAAGGGCTGTAACTTCTTGTCTCAATGTGTCAAAATCTTTGGTCATTTGGTCTTTGAATTCATTGAATTCTTGAGACATCTTTTGGGTCATCTGGCTGGGAGCAGACCTGCAGAGGCATGGTGGTCACTGGCAGAGTCTCTAGCAGACGGCGGACCTGCAGAAGTCCAGCAAGCATGGGTGCAGGGCTAGGCAATTGCCCGGGGAGTTCCTGGCTGTGGGCTGCCCTGCAGAGGCCTGACGGTTGCAGACAGTGTTCCCCACAGAAGGCAGGCCTGGAGAAGGCAGGCCTGCAGAAGCCCTGCAGGCTCAGGGCGCAGGGCCACACAGTCACCAGGGGATTTACTGGCCAGAAGCAGACCTGTGGGGGCCTTGCGGGTGCCAGGCAGAGGGCCACGCTGGCCCCGGGGGAGTTCCTGGATGGGGGAAGACCTGTGGAGGCCTGGCGATTGCTGGCAGAGTTTCTAGCAGACAGGGGGCCTGTGGAAGCCCAGCAAGCACCAGGTGCAGGGCCAGGCAGTTGCCGGGGGAATTACTGGCCAGAGGGTGGGCCTGCAGAGGCCTGGCAGTTGCAGGTGGAGTTCCTGGCAGAAGGCAGGCCTGCGGAAGCCCTGCAGGCTCAGGGCACAGGGCCGCAAGGTCGCCAGGGGATTTACTGGCCAGGGGTGTGCCTGCGGGGTCCCTGCAGGTGCCAGGTGGAGGCCTGCGCGGTCGCCAGGGGAGTTCCTGGCAGGGGGCAGACCTGCGGAAGTCTAGTGGTCACCGTCAGAATTTCTAGCAGACGGTGAGCCTTCAGAAGCCCGGCAAGCACAGGGCACAGGGCCAGGCACTCCCCTGAGGCTTCCCTGGCTGGAGGGAGGGAGGCTCGCCACAGCCCCCCCGGAGTCTTTTACCAGTGGGATGCTTGTTCTGGCATGCTGTGGTGGGGGCTCTGCTCAGGGACCTCCTCCCTCAAATCTCACCTGGGGTTAGACTTCTGGTTCGTCAGGTAAGGGGGGAAAGGGTGTACAGTAAGTTCAGAATGGTGGGGAAAAATTTACTTCAGTTTTTCTGCCTAGCAATAGAGTTTTCAGAGTCACACCAGGGTGCTCAGGGGAAGCACACTCCACTTCCCACAGCACTCTTCCATGGGGTGAGACAAGAGGCCCACAGTTCACTGCTTGTCTGTAGAAAACCTACAGGAGCAAAAGAGGAGAAGAAAAAGAAAGGAAACAGAAAAGCAAGAAACTCAGAGCTTTCTTGGAGGAGGGGACGGGCACTCTTCTTTTCAGATGAATTTTGTACCTGAAGCTTGCTTTCTTGGGGTTGTAGCCTGTCTCAGCATAGGTGACCCACAGAAATCACTTCTTTCTCTTGGCTGGGCTCCCAGTATTCAGCTTAATTGTGCAGTTTCTGGAGGTTATCTTCCCTTTTGGATAGGAGCCTTTTTTGGAAGCTGCTTCCAGTCAGCCATCTTGCTCCGCCCCCTCTGTATCCACATATTTTAATAGTGCTTATCTCTTGGTGGTGAATTATATATAATTGTTACTCTTTCATCAATAGCTCTCAGTTTTGGCCAGATTTTCTTTAATGGACATCTATTACTTTTCCATAAGAAAAAATACTTTGAAAGTTCACTTTACTTCTGAAATCATTTTTCCATCTGTAATCTATTACTGACACGAGGCAGATGAAGATAACTTTGTAAGACCACTTTCGAGCCACCTGTGCTCCTACACTTTGTTACTGATAAGAAACTTTAGGATTCATTTGTATTTCAGTAAGGATGTGTTCTGTGCACTCTAGTCTCATGACATGTTTCTCCTTATGTGTATATTATCTGCTAAATACTTTAACAAGTTTATCACTTATCTTTTTCTACTCCCGAGGGTGAGATAAACCTGACTTGGTTTTCAGGCTGTTCCTACTTCTGTAACCAGTTGCTTACATATAAAAATATTTTGCTTGCCTAGAACTCAGTTATCTGGCAGCCTATTCACAGGTGTTGCTTTTTTATCTGTAGGTTCCACCTCCTCTGGGTACAACCAACCACAGATCAAAAATAATAGAGAAAAACAATAAAAAGTAACAATATATTGGGCGGCACCTGTGGCTCAGTCAGTGGGGCACCAGCCCCATATATCGAGGGTGGTGGGTTCAAGCCCGGCCCCAGCCAAATTGCAACAAAAAAAAAGTATCCAGGTGTAGTGGCAGGCGCCTGTAGTCCCAGCTACTTGGGAGGCTGAGGCAAGAGAATAGCTTAAGCTCAGTAGTTGGAGGTTGCTGTGAGCTGTGTGACATCATGCCACTCTACTGAGGGTGACAAAATGAGACTCTGTCTCTACAAAAAAAATAATAAAAAAGAGTAACAATATAGTGATAAAATTGTGAGAATCAAAAACTACAGTAGAACATAGCATGTGCACTGTATTAGGTGTTGTAAGTAATCTAAAGAAGATTTAAAGTGTACCAGGGGATGTGCATAGGCGATATGCAAATATCTCACCATTAGGGGCTATACAGCACAGAAGGACTTGTGCACCCACAGATTTTAACATCCGTAGGGGTCCTGGAACCAGCTCCCAGGGATACCAAGCAATTAGCATACCTGGGAAATAGTTGAGAATCAAAAAGTAAAAAGTGACAGCAACCAAAATAGCAACAATCACCACTTATTGGGTGCTTGTTATTGTTTTAACTTCTCAGAGGAGCACCTACCTTACTATCTCATTGACTCTTCCCAACCTATGCACTGTTTATAGATGAGAAAAGGGAGGCTCAGAAAAGTTGAGTAGCTTGTGCAGGGTCACACAGCGGGTTGTTGTGAAGCTGGGACCTGACCACGTCCAAAAGCCCAAGCACGCCCTTGACTGTTACAGTACAAGAAAGTAAAAACATGTGTTACAGAGTCCATGCTCTGAGAAGGCTGGATTTTATACTTCAAGGTCCCAAGAAGTTTCACTCTATTTTTCACATGACTTAGGCAAATTTATGAAAAAATGTTGGAAAAGAGGAAAAAGGGTCTTCTAGAAGTAGTAATTGATAGCAAAGTAGAAGATATGGCTGTAAACTGATAGTAAGGGAGACTAAAAAAATTAGAATACTTTTGCAAGAACTCAGAAAGCATGATATTCCTGGTTTGTTAGGTGAAGTTATCTTGTTCCTTATATTAACTTCTGTATCAATGTAATAAATACAGAACTTGATCATGGTAGATTTATCTTGCCAAAAAAATATTACAGTCAGTATAGTCCTAATTTTTGAATATTTCTATTTTTATTACATAATTTATGCATTTTGTTTTAGAAAGACTAGAAAATACAGATGGTATAAAATAACATATTAAAAATATCTCATAATTTTACAGTCAGAGATATCCACTATTAACATTTTGGAAGAACTACATTTATATGAATGTAACTATAGGTACGTAGGTTTATGTTTTAACAAAAGAGACTGTGTTTTATTTTTAAAAATTATCTTCAGTTACTATTCTGTGAGCACATTTAAAAATATTCCCTGTTTGTAAAAATAGAGAAGTATATAATACATTTGACAATGATTTTCTTCCTGCAAGTATTAAAACATACACGTTTATCTGATGCTTTAAGGAAAAGTGGATATTAATCCAGAAAATCATTTTGTGTGAATCAGTTCATTTCTTAATGATGCTATATCAATAAGATGCTATGTATTTTAGTTATTTTTATGATATTACACTCTCGTCACTCTCTTGTATTTAGATTAAACATTTTAGAGAAAGCTTTTTATTAAGAAGAAACCATCAGTAATGAGAGTGATGATGTAAGGGTGTTTTGAAAGGAAAAGAGTAAAATCTGCTCTATATTTGCTGGCTGGAACTGATGTGATGTAAAGCCATCTGCTTCTTTCATTGGAATTGCAGTAGTTTTGTATCCACCAACCTGTTTACTCCAGGGGGAGGGGCCGGGCCAGCTTCCAAAAGCTGTGTTTTCGTTGGTCAGTTCATTTGACAGAGATTCCTTGAGCTCCTACTTTGTGAGGCCTCATGTTAATATAGCAGAGGATGTAAAAATGTGCCCTCTGTGCTCAAAAAACTGCTGTCTAGTGACTAAAAATCCCAAGCCATTGAATGAGGGAGAATTGAGCTTAGGGGGCTGCAGGGGACTTGAGAGGTGAGAGTGGCTCTTTGGAAGTTGAATCGGTAAGTCTGGAGTAGCTGAGCTGTGTGTGGGCAGGATTAGGGGCTGGGGAGCACACGTGTTTAGTCATGGAGATGAGGGTACGACATTGAACAACACTTGAGGAGCTGAGCAGTCTGAGCCTATCAGAGGGGCATCGCCCCTGTGCCCTGCTAGGAGGTGGGATTTGATCTTGAAGGAAGGAGGAGCCATTGGAAATACTGTCAGCAGAGCAAGGAGAATAGGTGTGGTGTAGAGGAATCACTGCAGCTATGAGGTGGTCAGACATGACAAGGATGTGACCTGGAGGGCTGGAGAGGAAGAGGTTTAGCTGAGGAACATGCTGATTGTGGGATATGGGAGGAAACAGAGTGGGCGGAGAAAATGATGAAAATGATGAAAACAATGAACTCATTACCCCTGGGTTGGGACGGGTTGCAGGGTGAGGTCTCCTGCGAGTGAAGAGGACCCTGAAGACAGCAGATGGAGAAGGTGTTTCAAAGACGATGCATGTGGGACGGGCGGGCGTTGATGGCTACCTGGGACTTGAGTTCATAGAAAGCCATGCCTAGAACAGCAGATGTGGAGGTTGTCTAAGACAGTGGAACCAAGGAAAGGGGAACAACTTCTCTGGTAACGTCTGTGGGCTCAGAGGGACCCGAGGACACCACCATTCTCAGGATCAGAACGGAATAGTGGTTACAGGATGGCCTCTGCTGCCTGGTTCACCTCCTAGTTCTCCCTCTTTGCAGGGCAAGCGAGCTGCTCCTGCAGTCCACTGCCCCGTGACATAAGACATATTTGCATCTCGGGATGGTTGTGAACCAAATGAACTTATTTCTCACAGTACACATCCACGTGTATTTGTGAGGGGACTGGCTCTTCGTAATAGTGCAGTAGATTTTGGTTTAGTTTTACTGTGTTATTAAAATGATTGTGGGCAATAAATGAGGACCAGTGAAGGACACAGAGTAAGTCATCAAAGGTACCGAGGAGAATACAGCTGTGAAGTGGGGCAAAAACAAGGAGAACCCCAGAGGGAAGGGGGGTGGGTTGTCTCAAATGTCTCAGGAGGGCCTGGCGAAGCGAGAGCTCAGAGGTGGCCTTTTTGGTCATGAGAGTTTGCGGGAGCACCTGCTGGATGGGGCCAGCATCCTGACACACTGGTCTGGAAATTAACAGGAGAAGACAGTGGAGGGCGCTCGCACTCAGAAGACCTGGCTGAGGTCAGAGCAGAGCCAGGCCAGTGGTGGGAGAGGGGCCGGGTAAATGAGTGTGGGTGTTGGGAAGTGCAAGCCAATCCGAGGCGTTTTTTATAAAGGAGGAGGATCAGCCCAGGGACATCGCCAGGCAGTGAATTAAGAGAACCCCTCATTCATGCATCCGATTTGCTCACCACACTCTGTATGTGTCACGGGGCCACGAGCTGAGGAAACTCTCAAGGAGCTACCCTGGAAGGCCGTGTGGGGAGAGACGGCTGGAACTGTTCCTTCACCTTCTGGCTTTGGGAGGTGAGGGTGGGGCAGGAGCCCTGTCTCTCTGGGGCTGAGATAGCAATTTGTGTAGCTTGGTAGCATCCTGGGGCGAGCGTCCGAGTGTCCGATCATGGCGTTGACCTGAGGACAGAGGTCATCTCAGCTCCTACAGCAGGTCAGACCACAGTTCCGGGGCTCCCTGCCTGAGGGACCCCTGGCTCCTCCCCGACCTGTTCACTAGGCTGTTCCCAGTTCGGCATCTGGCAATAACTTTACTAATATGCTTTCTCTTTCAGAAGCAGAACAGTATATTGGAAAGAAGATGAAGCTGGATAACTGAAGATTCCTTTCGCTTTCTTTCTTTCATTTGTTCAAATATGCTTGGAGCACCTACTGTGGGCCCTACAATATGCTGTGGGCTGGAATTACCATGGGGGCAGGATAAGTAGGGCACCTGCCCCAAAAAGCTTGTGTTCAGGGAGGGAGGCTCACAGTTAAGCAAAACCAACAGTAGGGTCGAGGCTCCCAGCCCTGCCCAGACCAGTCAGGGATGAAGCTGAGAGCTGGGAGGCAGGCTGAGGGCAGCCAGTGCAGGGCGGGAGGGAGGGATGTTTCTAAATAGAGCCAACCCACGTGGAGGCCTTGGGGATATGGAATAGCCTGCACGTTCCAGGACCTGACAGAGGCTGGGACACAGAGTGCGCTGTCCCTGTGGCCAGTTAGGTGATCCTGGGCAACGGGGACTCTGATCTTCTGTTCCTTCCTCTTTAAGGCCAGAAGTGGGCAGAAGGATGCCTATTTAGGCTGCTGTTCTTAGAACATGGAGATAAAAACAAGATACAGAGGAAACTGCAGAGGACCGTGAGTAGGGTGGACTGGAGTGCAGGGAGGGCAGGAGAGAAAGAAAAGTCAGGGTTGTGCTGGACGCTGCTGGCGGATGAGAGGGCTGTGCTGGTAATGTGAACGGGGAGGGAACACGCTCCCTGGAGATGGGGGTGCTGGGCCACATAATTACGGGGACATTCCCGAGAGGTTCATGTGAGAGGGATCACCGTGAAATGTCGCAAAGGAACTGAGTTTGCAAGGGGGAAATTTGGGAGAGGGTAGAGCAGGGAACCAGAGTCAGAAAGCCGAGGGTGAGGGTATAAAGAAAGAAAGAATTCTGTGCATCTGCGTCAAGGAACTTCAGAAGAAAGTGCTTAAAAATTAGATTGACCTTGAGCTTAGATTTAACTCCAACTTTCCTTTGATACGTGCTCTTTTCAATCTAGTTAATTGGGTAAATTCTACACTTCACAGCAGAGAACACCAAAGCGGCAGCCAGACTGTGGCTGGTCAGCGCACACCCGCGAAACCGCGGACGCTGAGTTCCCAGCAGCTTTACAGCCAGTGTTTTCTATTTCACTTCTATTGCTAGTGCATGAATATTAAGCATTTTTTGACATTTCCAATATTCTGTTTGTAGCAGCATAGAAGAAGACATGCACATTCCTTAATTGAGTTGTTCCTCAGCAAAATCAAGGGAGACTTGAATCGTACGTGAAGGTTATTTTTGCAATTATTTAAAGTTGAAGTGTGTGGGAATTTAACTCTATTGATGTGCGTTTGAATTCTGAAAGAGATGAAAGATGCTGGGCAACCTGCTCCCTGTGTATGTTTGGGGATGGGATTGCCTAAAGGAGCATGGCTAGTCCTGGTGCAAATGCTCGTTGACCTACCCGGGTACCGAGAGGAAGCCCAGCGGGGTGGGGCGGGTGCTGGAAAGTGAAAGGCAATCAGGGGCACGCAGGGAGGCTCCTGCGGCTCCTTCCAATTTAACATTCCCTTGGCATCCAGACCACGTGCGTAGTTAGCATTAATACAGTCAAAGGGAGAGAACTTGGGGGGTTTGGGACGGTGCTGCCCTTGGTTAATACGATTTGCTTTAGTTTCATTTTTCTCAATGGTCAGAGAATATTGTTTGTAGTCAGAATACCCTCCCCACGTATGTGTCCTTCAAAGGACTGATTTATGGTTGCTATGGGAACTGTTTTATCAATTTCAAAAATTAGTATATTTCAGGTCCTCTGGAGAAAACAGTCTCCGTGTGTGTAAGAGAAACATGCACCTTTGTTAGGGGGCTTGTGCAGTGTGAGATGTAACCACACTCCATTGTAAACCCCGAGCTTTGCCTCGAAATTGAATCCAGACTCTGACTAGTCCTGGAGCCGTCCTTGTGGTCACTCTTCCCAGCCATCTCCCTTTCCTTCCTGGATTGTGGACACAGCCTCCTAAGTGGCCTCCCAATTGATACCCTTCACCCTTTCCCACCCTGCCCCTGGAGTGATTCTGTTAAAATATATCCGATCACATCCCCCTTCTTCTCAAAACCCTCATCATTCCCCCTCTGAGGAAAAGTCAATGTCCTCATGGGAACCCTCAGGCCCCCCAATCTCCCAGCTGGTCTCCTGGAACTCACCTCTGACCTCTCTGACGGGCTAAGCCTACGGAGGCGCACTCTGCTCCTTGCAAGGAGTTGTCCTCCCTCGGGGCTGTGGACTTTGCTGTTTATCTGCCTAAAGATACCTCCCCAGACAGCTGTGCCCGTCACTGTCTACCTCATTCTGGTATTTGCTTAAACGTCAGCCTCTCAGTAAAGCTTCCGATTCCTCAAGATCTTGCCCCCCACTTCCCTGCTTCCCTATTTTATTTTTTCACAGGACTGGTAATGATCTCATCTACTATTTATTTGTCCATTTCCTGCATCAGGTTGTAAACTCCTTGAAGACATGCTGTCCATTTCCTAGTTCCCGGTTGCTAGTAAATACTTGCTGAATAAATAAATGTTGCCGTATTCCTTTGCATATTCTCCACAATGGTATCTATTACTTTCAGAAAGACCTGTCCTGTGATCACCAAAATAGCAAACATCACCCCTCACACAGGGCACGAGGGTGCAAAGATGAATTGGGGGGAGTACCAGGGCGTTACAGGATGTGCTAGTTAAATGCTGTGGGAAAGGCAAGCCCAGGTGGCTTTGGGGGAAAGGGGCAAAACACCCCGCTAGTTCCTCACGATACTCTCCCATTTTTCTGATGCGGAATCTCAGCTTCAGTGAAGTGACATGAATTTCCCAAGCTCCTGAGACCTTCAGATCAGAAAGCTAAGACTGGCTGGGCATAGCCCCAAAGCCCGCGCAATAGCAGGTGCCACTTTGCCTCCTCCCAAGGACAGGGAAGTAGGTTTAACTCGGTACAAAGACCTATTTATTTCTTTCACAGAAGACTTAAGTTGAAAGGCCTCTGACTTCACAAGCGAAGAGGTTGTATAAAGGAATGTAATTATTTCTAATCACTACATGTTCCAAAGAGTGTGACAAGGCCATGATGCGTGGAGATGTTAGGAACTTGTCCTTCGAGGTTGTCTTCTCGGTTAAGACTGCCCTGACCCCGTCCCCAGGCAAACACCTGTCTGATCTTTGCATCCCTAGTGCTTGCATAGTCATTAATTATCACACTTTTGGATAAATGGATGATTATTTAGATACCTCCTTCATCAAATATAGGGACATCTTGAGGGAAGGATGGTTTTGTCTTGATGATCTCTGTGTACCCAGCGCCTCTGCAGATGCTTTCTGAGGAAACAAATCCATAGATAGAATCTGTAACTGAAGCTACAAGTCCCTAGGGCGCACCTGCTGCTTGGGTGAGACTGTGGCCTCTCTTCATCTTCACCCACATCTCAGACTCTGGGGAACAAAGGGAGATTATATGATATCTGCAAACCATCCGTGCAGAGCTAGACTGTGGCAAGATGCAGGAAAAATGGATTTCTAAAGTAGAAATGCTGGCAGCTTTTGGACAGAGTCAAAGAAAGATGATTCATAATTAGAATCCATAGATTGTGTTATAATTTACCAAGTGCTTTCACCAACATTTCATTCTCACAAAACTCAGTGAGGTAGAGAGGTATAATCCCAATTTACAGATGAGGAACCTTCAGAGAGATCAGGATAACTTTGAACTTGACCAGCTCACACAGCTAAATTATGGAGTTCGCACAAAAACCTAAGGTCTTCTGATTCCAAATCCTGGGTATTTCCTGCTGTGTCGTGTCTTCCCACTACACTGAAATTTTGTACCATTAAGAATATATATTGGGTGGTGCCTGTGGCTTAAAGGAGTAGGGCGCTGGCCTCCTGTGACCGAGGTGGTGGGTTCAAACCCAGCCCTGGCCAAAAAAAAAAAAAGAATATATAGAGCCGTGAGTTATGTTCTCCATTCATGACATCTGTAGAGGTGAGTTGTATATTGTTTGCTTCGTAACTTTCTTCCCTATTGTAAAGAGCTTTGGTTTATGATTTAGTAAGACCACATTTATATCTTTTAATAAAGCCACATTTTATATTTTACTCATCTTTCATCTATGAAATGAGATTATAGTTCTTTATCTCACTTGAAGTACTTTACAATAGGTAATCTTATGTAAAATCCAGATGGGCAGAAGAATTTTATAAATGTTGAAAATGATTGTGTTTGTTCTGTCTTGCATATTATAACCTTTTGAAAGTTTATGGCTGAACCCAGAGTAACATACTGCCAGTGCTATTTACTCAAGAAATTATTAGTATGAGATTTATATATGACAGAAGGTAGATGTAATCTTCGTAGATGAAGGCCAGTAATATGAAGTAGCAGATATTCATGTGAAAAATGACAGCTTCTTTAAAAAATATCAAGTGAACTTTTGACTTAAAGCTAATACAGCAGGCCTGCAGGGACAGGAAAAATAGATAGGAGGTCGTGTTTCACACTTGCATACTTAAACCATCTACGTCTGATTTCCCTCCAGCATTACCAGGTTCATTGATTATAGTTCTTACTTTTCTTTGCACTTAACCAAGTTTCTAGACAGGTCAAAGTGGTTAGATGATCGATCTGTGTATATTTGCTGATTGATTGCATTTGTTACAAACCGCAATGGAAAAAGTTGTCATAAAGGTCTGGATTAAATAATACACCAGCTTCCACAGATAAACATCTCATAGTGGAATTTCAGCAGAATACACTGGGCTGCAGTTTTTCACTTTGCATTGATCGGGCAGCCCCGTGATTGCAGACAGGGGCTGAAAATAGTTCTCTAGAGAAATTCTATCCTTAATAGAGTACGTGCAGGTGTGTTGACGTGTGAATCAAGGGAAAGTCCGAGGAAGGTTCAGGAAGTAACTATGGATCTGAAATCTGCAATGCAGTCAAGGTAATTTTGGAGGAGCGTAGGAGTCTCTGTGATAAATTACAAAATGACATTCATAAAGCATTGCTTATAGATCATGGTAAATATTAATACTGGCTTACTCAGACAGCCTTGAGTAGGAAGGGCAGAACTAGGTTTCTACCTCCTTCTGTGTAAGAAGAGCAAAGCGTGGTAAACACCCTTTGTTAAGCCAGGGCTCCTTTTTAGGGAAGTTCTTCTCATCTAAAGGAATAATCCAAAACAATGGAGCAAACCAACAGCATGAAGGTATTAGGATGCAATGGGTCCACTTGGTGGAGTTTTCACAGGCATTGAGAGTTAGGCTTGTGAAGTCAGCATCAGGCAAACTATTTTGGTATATGATTACAGACAAAAAAAAATTGTTTTATGCAGATAAAATTGTAGATAACTTACTATTAATTTTTGTCATAAATGTGTATACAAAATATATTTTTAAAAAAATAGTAACCATTTGATTACTCTTGTCCACATCTTACAGATGAGATAACTGAGGTTTAGCACAGTTAAATAGTTTGGGGAGGCCACACAGCTGATCTGTGGCGGAGGCTGAACCTGGTTCCATGGTGTCTGCCTCCCAAGACTGTGCCTTTAACGTTCTAATGTTGCTCCTGCACTTCAAATATTATATACGTATATTTTATAAGGAAAATTAAGGAGAAGCGCAGAAAGGTGCAGTGAACTTGTCTCTCCTCGACTTGGTTTGTCAACTTTAATTTTCTTTTGGCTTTCAGTTTGGCCAGTCCTCCTTCAATGGCACTTCCCTTTCCCTTCCAGTCTGTGGTCAGAAAGACTCCCATTTCCAGTATGATTGTATTTTGGGGATAATCAGACCTCACCTCCTCCCCTGCGGTGCCTGGCTGGTCTCCTGTCCTTCACCGTTTCCTCCAGGACGCCTCCCGCCTGTCTCAGGTTATTTCTTCTTACCTGAGTCTACTGGAAATAGCCACGGGAATTCTCAGACCCTCTTTTGGGGGTGACCGTCACTGAGTATTTTAAATCTCAGGAATTCGACGTCTCTACCCTTCTCCTTTTCTGAGCTGTTTCTCTGGAAGGTCGTCGTTGTGTGGAGCAAATGTGGCTGTTTCTGGAGGATTAATATGAACTTGGCTCTCTAAAAGTTTTATGCAGTGTGACTCTTTCCCTGTCCTCCCAGGAGTCATGGGTAGAGGTGGAAGATGCTGGTGTTTATCTCGTGTTTTTAATTAACATGTTTGTTTTTAGGGTATCCTTTTTTCTCTGACGTTTTTCCCATTGGACTCGGCAAGTTTTTGAATTGCTGGTTCTCCTGCCCGGAGAAGGTCCTTGGAGAGAGGTCCTAGTGACAGTAAGAGACCCTGGAGATCTCAAGAGATGTTAATTAGGAGAAGTAAATAAATGGTCTGTTTATTCGTATGCGCATTTTAATGCTGTCCTTTCCTTTTTTAAATTAAGAAGTAGAAAATGTGCTTGTGCTTAAATGTAGTGTAAAGTTTCTTGTATTCCTCTGGGTGATGGTGCATTTTCCCTGGTTGCAGAAAATATGTTCAAAAGAATTTTATCTCTGGAGAATGTCCCTTCTCTGTTTTAAGGCTTTTTATTGGTACTGTAGCCCCCTGCACAAAAATGGCATATGAATAATAATAATATTTTATAATCTGCTGTTGTAACCTTGCTTGCTTATTTGTAACAATTACAGAGGACCAGAATTAAAGAAATAGAGGCTCGGGAATAGCTCATCATTTGCATAAAACTCTTTTCATCAAAAAGTGTAAAAATTTGGAGTAACAGTGCAGGGAGGACCCTTTAGAGAGTCTCTTCACTCTTATCTTCAGGCGCCTCACATTTAAGACAGCTCAAGAAAATGCAGTGCTGCTGCACTTTGGAAGCCATTAAAAATATTTTCAAAATTGCTGGTATCTTCCTTTTAAAATAGAGTAAGTCATGCTAGTGGGGTTTTCTTATTAGTCTTTTACTTAATCTCTTAAAACAGAATTCAAGCCTGTTTCATGTTCTATTCTATTTTTTTTAATTTTTTTTCTTTTTTTATTAAATCATAGCTGCGTACATTAATGCAATCATGGGGTACAATGTGCTGGTTTTATATATAATTTGAAATATTTTCATCGAACTGGTTAACATAGCCTTCATGGCATTTTCTTAGTTACTGTGTTAAGACATTTATATTCTACCTTTAGTAAGTTTTACCTGTACCCTTCTAAAATGCACCGTAGGTGTGGTCCCACCAATCACCCTCCCTCCACCCCAACCTTCCCCCTCCCCTCCCCTCCCCTCCCTTGCCCCTTTCCCCATATTCTTAGGCTATAATTGGGTTATAGGTTTCATATGAAAGCTATGAATTAGATTCATAGTAGGGCTGAGTACATTGGATACTTTTTCTTCCATTCTTGAGATACTTTGCTAAGAAGAATATGTTCCAGCTCCATCCATGTAAATATGAAAGAGGTAAAGTCTCCATCTTTCTGACTGGCTTTCACCTTCTTCT
>CAUYRH010051107.1:0-14735 GCA_963574655.1 Perodicticus potto | reverse complement strand
CTACAGGCGCCCGCCACAACGCCCGGCCATTTTTTGGTTGCAGCCGTCATTGTTGTTTGGCAGGCCCGGGCTGGATTCGAACCCGCCAGCTCAGGTGTACGTGGCTGGCGCCTTAGCCCGCTGAGCCACAGGCGCCGAGCCTTAATTTTTTTTTTTTTTTTTTTTTTAAGACACAGTCCCACTATGTCACCCTTGGTAGAGTGCCATGGCATCACAGCTAACAGCAACCTCAAACTCTTAGGCTTATGTGATTCTCTTGCCTCAGCCTCCCAGGTAGCTGGGATGACAAGCATCCGCCACAACGCTATTATTATTATTTTTTTTTGAGACAGAGTCTCACTATGTCGCCCATGGTAGAGTGCCGTACCGTCACAGCTCACAGCAACTTCAAACTCTTGGGCTTAAGTGATTCTCTTGCTTCAGCCTCCCAAGTAGCTGGGACTACAGGCGCCCACCACAATGCCTGGCTATGTTTTTGTTGTAGATGTTATTGTTGATTAGTAGGCCCGGGCCAGCCTGGGTGTATGTGGTCGCCACTGAGCGATGGGAGCCGCCATTATTTTTTATTTTTTTGAAACAGAGTCTCACTTTGTTGCCCTTGGTAGAGTGCTGTGGCATCACAGCTCACAGCAACCTCAAACTCTTGGGATCAGGTGATTCTTATGCCTCAGCCTCCCAGGCAGCTGGGACTACAGGCATCTACCACAACGCACAGCTATTTTTAGAGACGGGAGTCTCACTTTTGCTCAGGCTGGTCTCGAACCTTGTCTCAGGTAATCCACTTGCCTCAGCTTCCCACTCAAATAGTTATTTTAAAAGTGATTTGTGGGGCGGCGCCTGTGGCTCAAAGGAGTAGGGAACTGGCACCATATGCTGGAGGTGGCGGGTTCAAACACGGCCCCGGCCAAAAACTGCAAATAAATAAATAAATAAACATTTAAAAAAAAAAGTGATTTGTGTTCAGTTTCTAAGTAATAAAGTATTTCATAAAGAAATCCATATTTCTGGCTGGCATTCTTCCTTTCTTTCTTTGGGATGCACACCGTTCTCTCTCAGTCCTTTTCTCCACTACCATCTTCCCTTCTCTCACTCTCTGCTCTCTGTTCTCTTTCTCATTTTTTCCCATCCCTCTCTTCCCTTTCCCTAGTATAAAATAAACTTATACTCTTATATTCTAAAAAAAAGAAAAGAAATCCTTACTTTTGGTTTCTCCCTCAAATTAGCAGCACTGACAAAGCTCAGCCTTCATCCCCAAATGTCAAAGTTTAACTAGAGGTAAAGAGTTGTTGCCTCCTTTTCCTGGGCAGGTGCTCAGAAGTTCAGATTCTCATCACACTTGGCTCAAGAGGCAAAACAGCATGGTGGGTAAGAGCATAAGCTCTAAAATGCGTCTGCCTGGGTTCACATCTGGCTCCACCACTTTTATAGCTGTATGATCTTGGGGCATGTGACTCAACTTTTTCTAGTCTCACTTTCCTTGTCTGTAAAGCAGGAATAATAGTAATTAATACTTACTGCATGGGGCTGAGGCGAGGACCAAGTAAGTTAGTGCATGAAGCAGAGTGCCTGGCATTGTAGAAAGTAGTTAAGTGTCAGCTATTGTTATTTGCCTGGCACGGCAGGCATTGAGTTTTACTACCCTCATGTAACTGACGTTTCTTTACACTAGCTCCTAAAAGCTTAACAAACATACTGAACCTAAGAAATACATTATCTACCAACTTTATCATCTTTCTCCATTCTTGTTTTTTGGAAAGCCCCATTAAAAAAAAAATTTTTTTTTTAAAGGAAAGCATAAAAAAAGTTTCCTTCTAAGAACCAATTTGAGAAGCATTACTTGACACTCTTCTTGCCCTAGAATTGCCTAAACGGTAATGTACTTAGAAATGGTACATATTTGTCATTTCTTCTGGAATTCCCTCTCCAGGAATGACTCTGCCCTATTCCAGTCTAATTCTTCAAGGCTCAACCCAAACTTCAGCTTTTCTGTAAAACCCTCCCCTTATTTCACCACGGAGAGCACACAGCTGCCTTACGGCACTCACCAGCAGGCGTGACTTGACTAATTCATTCTGTATGAAGGACTGGGGTTCTTCGCTAAACATCTTTGCACTACCACTTTCCTGCCCCTTCTCCAGGGCAAAGACCACGCATATCGCCATCACTTATAAATGATTTAACGACATAACCTGATTCGGCAACAGCAACAGAAGTGAACTCTGATCTAGCCCGAATAGTGAAGGGGCCTTAAGCCCCGGGCAACTACTAAGGTAAACGTTACTTAGACAGCACCTCGAAAAAAGGCAAAACCGGGCCCCAAGCCTCCAGGAACGAGGTGACCACCGGTCTCGGGAAGGGTCTGGGAAGCCACACGCACGAGCGTACTCGCAGCCCTAGGGACAGACCCAGCAGACCCAACCGAGGCTGGACAGGCGACGGGGCGCCGTTCGCTCCAGCTCCCGAGCTCCCGGGGCCTAAGCGGGCTGTGCGCCGTGACTCAGCCCCTGGCGCCCGCCTCCAGCCCGTCCCCGGCCTCCTCTCACCTTGGCCAGCTTCTCGCACTCGGGCAGGCGCTGATCCACTGTAGCGCTGTAGTCCACTTCCATCTTGACGATGCGACCGTCAGCCCGCTCCGAGCCGCCGTCCGCCATGGTCCCTGCTTGAGCGTCCCCGTCTGTCCCCCTGCTTCGGCCACCCACTCGTCACCCACACCGGAAGCCGCCTGAGCACCCGCTCAGGCAGTGCGTCGGGAGCCCGCACGAAAGACCCCGCGAGGCCCCCGGTGCTGGCCGCCAGTCAGGCACTGCCGCGGACAGCCTAGAGGCGGGGCGTGAGGCGCAGGGGGCGGGGCTTGCCTCGCGCCGGTGCGGCTAGCGTTGGTGTTATCTTTGGGAAAAATCAGACGTTTTACCTAAAATTTGCGGTAATTAAAGAAGGTGTCATGTAATAGGCCATCCCATATATTCTTACAGCCCGGCTTCGAAAAATGATTTCTCAGGACCGTGGACAAGTGGCTTAACTTTTCCTGGATGTCGGTTTTCTCGCCTCTACTCCAGGAGGCTGATAGAGACCTGGGAGAATAAAGTTCTGAGGTTTTTTTCCTACAGTGCCAGGCACTCTGTTTACATGCAAGTAAGCAGAAAGTAGTAAGTGTCAGCTCTTATCTGCTTGGCACGGTAGGCATTGAGTTTCCCACCCTTATATAACAGACATTACTGTATCTGGTTGAGATTCTTGGTGGCTTGACCTGTCTCTCAAAGGTCATAGGAGAAGCTGTAGCAGCGCCAGGGTAAAAATTAACAAGCTAAGAATTTTTTTGTTTCGTTTTTTACTATAATCCACTGCGTTGGTAAAAAGAATCGTTAGAAGTTTTGTTATCCCTGTGGACTTCTCATGAGCATCAGACAAGATTCCCTATGTGTGACAATTTCAGTTTTTAACTGTATAAATTTTATTTTTCATCTGTAGCATCTGAGTTGCTATAAAATAGCTTAGGATCCTAAAAAAGAAAAAGAAGCTTCAGATCCTTGACAAAGGAAATGAAAGTGTGTGGCATGGGCATATGATCAACAGTAGCCTGGAAAGCAAGCAGGAAATCTTTAGTGGTTCTCCATTTAATTATTGCCAATATCCCTGTATATGTCCTGAATAGATCTGTATTTTTGTTTTTTAACTATTCTGCAAAAAAAAAATCATAGAATATATAACTCATCACAAGCAAAATGAGACAAATGTAAAAAATAGTAAAATACTGTATATATTTCTAGGCCCTGCCGTGGCTCACGCCTGTAATCCTAGTGCTCTGGGAGGCAGACTCCGGAGGATTGGTTGAGGCCAGAAGTTTGAGATTAGCCTGAGCAAGAGCAAGAACCCTGCCCCCTCTACAAAAAGTAGAAAAATTGGCTGGGCAGGGGTGACTGGCACCTGTAGTCCCAGTTATTAAGGAGGCTGAGGCAGGCTGAATCGCTTCAGCTCAGGATTTTCAGGTTACATTGAGCTGTGATCATGCCACTGCACTCTAGTTCAAGCAAGACCCTGTCTCTGAAAAAAATATATATGATGTATATATATTTCTAAATATAAAGGCTAAGACATGTCTACTGTAGAAAATATTAAGAAGTAGCCATTTGCTTCTGCCTATACATAATAAATGTGAATATGTAAGCTGCAATTGCTACAAGTGTGTTCCCTGGGTTTTCTCTTGGTGCCTTGAGCATGACAAGGGCTTACTGTTGGCTCAGGGATTTTTCTAAAATGGTAAACAACTCCTTGGTAAAGTTCTGATTATATCAAAGTATAATTTTCCATTGTTTTTCCACATTGAATTCTTAGAAATTTTAGTTCACATTAAAATATCAAAAATATCATTTTGATATTTTTATCAAAAAATAAAAAATAGCATGTCCTATATAAAATTGAGTTAGGGCCTAGGCCTCAGATACACAAGTAAGCATCTGGCAGGACATCTCAAATTCTGATGGAACATGGGACAATATTTTATTGTGTAGGCTTGTTGCATGGCAGGCTGTGTAACATTTCAATTACATGCTGGTATCTCCCTCTTCCCTGGTGGTTGTGACAACTCAGAATTTCCCTACAAATTTCTAAAACACACTCTGGGTACCCTTATAGTTGAGATTCACTGGGCTAAGACTTTTTTTTACTCTATACTATAGTCTGTGTGAAATTGGCTTAACTTGAGTAGACCAAAGGATCAGGATGTCTAAATTTTGTGTCACGAGTTTGAGAAGACAAAAAGTAACAATGATGTCATGGAATAGTCTGATTTATGATTTCTAGAACTCAAAAATTAAGAGTGGGAGCTGGTCTAAGAGAGAGGCAAATGGGAGGTGGAGAAAAATAAATCGAAGCTCTTTTTTGTCAGGCTTAAAGGTAGAAGAAATTGGAAGTAAATGGAAAGCTAAGGAAACAAGAAATTAAAGTTGAGTAATAAGGAAGGAACTCATAAGAAGCCTGAATAATTAGTCAGAGAAAATAAGTGAGAATGCTGTATTATCAACAGATGCTTTATGAATTCTTTATTTGGGTGAGTCTGAGATTAAATTTGTGGCTTTGTGATAAGTTGGTTTTAGAAAAGAAAAATTGGCAGTGGAAGAATAAGTTATTTTAAAAGCAAGGGAGAGGCCAGGCGAGGTGCTCATGCCTGTAATCCTGGCACTCTGGGAGGCCGAGGCAGGTGGATTGCCTGAGCCAGAGTGAGACCTCATCTCTAAACAATAGCCGGGCATTGTGGTGGACACCTGTAGTCCCAGCTACTTAGGAGGCTGAGGCAAGAGAATCACTTAAGCCCAAGAGTTTGAGTTTGCTGTGAGCTATGATGCCACGGCACTCTACCGAGGGTGGGATAGTGAGACTCTGTCTCAAAAAAAAAAACCAACACCTTAATTTAATCTCATCTGCAAAGACCCTTTTCCCATATGAGGCAACATTTTCAGGTGCCAGGGCTTAGTACCTGGTATCTCTGGGAACCATTATTCAGCCTACTACAGTCACCTAAATAAGTTTTAAGCTAGGATTTTGATGTAAAGTATTATATACTATTAACAGCAAATAGTTTCTTTTTTTCTTAGGAAACATTTAAGATGCTCCATAAAAAGTGAAATCACAGGATGTCTCCATGGCACTACATAGCTAAGGAATACTGTTTCCAGATCTGTGCTGATATCAATTGATGGTACTAGGTCAAATATGCTTTGACATTTAAGAACTATGATTTATGGTTCCATGGGTGCTTCCTTTTATTTTTTTAGTTGCCGTTGGTAAAGTGCCGTGGTGTCATAGCTTCACAGCAACCTCAAACTCCTGGGCTCTAGCGATTCTCTTGCCTCAGCCTCCCAAGTAGCTAGGACTACAGGCACCTGCCACAACGCCCGGCTATTTTTAGAAATGGGGGTCTTGCTTTTGCTCAGGCTGGTCTCAAACTCGTGAGATCAAGCAGTCCACTTGCCTCAGCCTCCCAAGTGCTGGGATTATAGGCACAAGCCACTGGGTCTGGCCTGGATGACTCCTTTTAAAGGACACTCAGGATCAAAGACAATGTCTTCTGTTCTTTCATCACTAAAATTTCTCTCCAGACACTACTATTTACATATAGTTTCACAAGTGTGAACAAATACTGAACTGGAGTTTTCCTCCCCAAAGAATGTAACAACGGTAGACTTTGAGACCTCTTGCCTGAAATGAGGAACCTGTAACTCTGATACAATGATCTTAATACTATATTTTCTCCTAGGTAATTTTGTGAGTAATTTGAAGACTTAGAACATTTAGACCTTTCCTTTCATCTCAGAATATTCTAATGTTTTGCCAATTTCTTTTCTTTTTTTTTTGAGACAGAGCCTCAAGCTGTCACCCTAGAGAGAGTGCTGTGGCATCACAGCTCACAGCAACCTCCAATTCCTGGGCTCAAGCGAGTCTCCTGCCTCCACCTCCCAAGTAGCTGGGACTACAGGCGCCCGCCACAACGCCCGGCCATTTTTTGGTTGCAGCCGTCATTGTTGTTCTGCGGGCCCGGGCTGGATTCGAACCTGCCAGCTCAGGTGTACGTGGCTTGCGCCTTAGCCCGTTGAGCCACAGGCGCTGAGCCACAACTTCCTATTTTAGAAAGATATCTTAAGTGACAAAAGAGGATGGATCTGAGCCCAGAAATAGCTATCACAAGTTTCACTTGCCTACCGTAAAGATCCAAGTGAGAGGGAATTAGAACAAAAACTAAGGCAATGGCAGGGTAATGGAGAGGAAGGATAGATCATGAATGCCTTTCAAAGCTTGCAACAGCAGATTTTAGTGATTATTTCATTGTAGGAGATGAAAGAGGTAAGGGAGTTTGAGGGTGATTTCCATGTTTTGGTTTGGGATCAACAAGAAGAGAGAAAAAGTTGATGATAATGGGTTTAATTGAGTTGGGAACTATGAGCATCTTGGCAGTTTCAGAAAGATGGACATAATGAGCTCAGTTATATACATTTAACAAAATATTACCTTGGGTGTGTTGACTGAGAAGTCCACTAGCAGAAAGGTTTGGGAATCTTTCTCTCCACTCTCTCTGTCTCTAAGGATTTGCTGTCTGTCTCTTGGCTAAGGGATTGATTCCCGCTCAATGCCCAGGATAGCAGGAAAAACTAAAGAGAAGCCTGTACTGGGTCCTTTGTGTGTCTCCAGGAAGATGGTAAGCCCAGGGAGGGCAGGAATTACACCTTCAGTTGGAATGCTCAGCGCCTGGAGCAGCAGGGTGGACGATGACAGCAAGTCCAGGAGGAGACGAGTCACTGAAGGGGGAAGTGGCTTGTTGTCTTATTCTACCTCAGTGTAGTTTTTGGTCAAAAACTTGGACATTACGGTGGTGACTGGGTGGCTGTACCTGCCACATGCTCATTCTGCAGTGGGGACTTGTAGATTTGTTTAGGTAAATAACTACCAATAGGGAACAGAAATAAGAAAATAGGCTTGGCTCGGTACCTGTAGCACAGTGGTTACAGCACCAGCCACTTGCACCGAGGCTGGCGGGTTTGAACCCAGCCCTGGCCAGCTAAATAACAATGACAACTGCAACAAAAAATAACCAGGTGTTGTGATGGGCACCTGTAGTCCCAGCTACTTGGGAGGCTGAGGCAAGAGAATCACTTAAACCCAAGACTTTGAGGTTGCCGTGAGCTGTGATGCCACGGCACTCTACTGAGGGAGACATAGTGATACTCTGTCTCAAAAAAAAAAAAAAAAAGAGAAAAAAAGAAAATAGGGTTAATTCTCTTTTCTCAAACTACTCCTGAATGATTCACACTGCCTATACGTATTTATTTTTTTCACTCAAGGCAATTCTTTCAAATTCCAAAGTCCATCTCTCTGTGTTTGCCCTCCTTATCAATTTGGTTGAAAGTCCCAGGCTATGAGTCAAATAGCTAATTGGCCCTTCTGGTTGCTCTGGAGTGGGTGGGCATCCGCTGCCGCCGGACAGAAGGACAGCGTGTGTGTTGTGTAGACAAACACTCCTGGGTGATAAGAACCTCACCATTAAGGCCGTGAGTGATCCAGAGCAGGTGTCCTCAGGCAACTGCTCTTTTCCAGAACAGTACTTGGACTTAACCGTATCCAGGCACAGACCGCTGTCACCTTGGCAGCGCCTTGGAGCACACGGCCACAGGTGACCTACCTGGGCTGACAGGAGTCCCGTCTGGCACCTTGTTGCCTTTCCCGTGGGGGCTTAGCCTGCTGCTGTGGCAATCCTCATTTTTTTCTCACTGAGTAATTCTAAATGGACCACCTCTCAAGCGCTTGCTGGAAGCCTGGAAGGAAAGATGCCAACACACTCATTCTCCTCCCAACTGACATTCTCACTGGTCCTTTTCACTCCTGAATCAGGCACTTCACGAGCCATTCCTTTTATTCTTACTCACGTTCGAATCATTCCCTTTACTTATACAGGATAACGAAAATGGTTGAAGCAACAGACTCTCCCTTTGTGTAACCATTCAACCTTACCGTGTTTCTCTGTGGCCCCCGGGACCCATTTCTTCACCTGTCCAGGAATCCGTTGGACTTCCACTGCCCTGGCACATTTTAGGATATATACACACGTGTGTGGAGGTCCTTGACCTTTCATCATTACAGCACACAACTACTTCCTGCTGGCATTTTCCTTATTCCACCTCTAATTTCCAGCCATAAATTTTAGCAGTTCTGATACAGTGGTGGTCCCCAGAGTGACCAGAATTTTGTTACCCTCAACCAGCTTCAGACACCTATCTTTCCCCCTGATTTATGAAAGAGAGAGAAAGATGGTGACGCTTTGGATTCTCCTTGTTCCTGAAATGACACACTCAGGTTCCCCGACTGCAACAAAAAATAGCTCCTTGCTGGTTCCCTCTGTGATAACAGGATTATGACTTAGGGAGAGGCACCTTCCCACACCCCGTCTTTACCCACCAAGGCTCTGCAGGTGAATCAGAGCTCTGGAGCGTAGAGCTCCTGCCTGGAGTTGTAAATTAACTTCTCGTAGAGAAACTGTCCCCCTTTATTCTCATTTCTTTTTTCCTCTCTTCCTTTCTCTTGGCAAAGCTAAAATTGTGAATGTACTGGGACCATATCACCTTAATTCTAAGTCACAGGATAAAATAAAACATAAATTAGATATTACTTGTGAGCCCCATAATTAATGTGGACCAGACATTAGAAACAGCCCATTGCAGAATGTGGGATAGAGTTCTACTATGATGGGACAGAGTGGCTCAACATCCTGCTGGTGAAGCTAATTGTACTGGGTAGAGACACTCTCCAAGCAGAGCTATCCTGCTTCTTTTTTTTCCAGTTTTTTTTTTTTTTTTTTGGCTGGGGCTGGGTTTGAACCCACCACCTCCAATATATGGGGCCGGCGCCCTACTCCTTTAAGCCACAGGTGCTGCCCACTCTCCTGCTTCTTAGGCCCCTCCTCCTCCGGCTCTGTTTTCCTTAATGATGGCAAACTTTTTCTCTCAACTTCTCCAAAGAGATTAGCACGGGTTGCATTGCAAAGTCATACCTGGTCTTTTCTGAGCTACCATCTTGACTGTATGGCCCAAAGGACTGAGAAAATCTTGACTTGAATGAAAAACAAACGCAAACAATCTTTAAGCATTTCCTTTCTGTGATGTCGAAGATGGCATCTATTTGTTAACTGAAGGAAAAAAAATTAGTTCAATTTGCTCCAGGGTGTCTCTGGAGTCAGGGGAATTCTGATAGAGTGAACAGAAGACATTCACACAACTCTTTAAAATTTCAGATTCAGAACTTCACCACCCTCTCTATATTCAGTGTATCTCTGAGACGATCTTTGAGACTTATTCAAGTAAAGGTGAAACGGCAAAAAAAGCAATGACCTACAAAAAACATCCTAGCAACATTAAACCAGAATCCCGACAATTCATTAAAACTAGCAGGAATCCCTGCTCATCCCACTAACACGGCACCTGCAAATGAGCTGTCCGCACCTGCGCATTGCCGGGTAGTCTCCATCTGACCGGTGACACCACGGTCGGACACTGCGGTCACCAGCAGTCCTTCCTCAGCAGTGTGCACACACAGATATTTTGATTTATGCCTACTTTCATGTTGTACTTTGGTTGTTGCTATTTTCTAGTGAAATTAAATCATAGATGGGAATACTCTGAAATGGTGCAAATTGTTACAAAAATAAAAAGTTTTAATGTAAACGAAGGCCCATAAAAATGGAGCTATCAACCTCTGCTGGTTGATATATTAGGAACTGGCTCACCCCTTGCGCGACAGACCTGAGTGGTGGCCTGAGTGGCGGCCTTTCTGCGGACTCAGAGAATAGTCCCTCTGTTCCCACTGGCCAGGAGAACCCCATCACAGTCTTCAGTTCTTTGAAGGAATCCGCCTCGTTCCTGACAACAGAACGCTGTTTTCAGGGCATGTTTTTGCAACATGGGCCTTGACTGAGACCACTCAGGAATTTCTGCACTATTTCCTTGCATCTGTTTCTAAAAAGGTGCTCATCCCTTCAACAGTCTTTCTGATAGTTTGGGTCTCCAGACCTCAAGGCAGCTTAAGGAAATTGAGGAAGCAACGTGTTATGTACAGAGAGAGGAGGTTTGCCGTGAGCGGCCACTTTGACTTCTGCCACTTCGGATTTCTCTGGCGTGTTGTTTCTAAGAGCTATTCCTGAACATATTCCTGCATTACAGAACCATTAGGTGCGTGAAACCCAGGAGGCTGGGATGAGCAGTGCCATGGAGGGCAGAGGCCTCGGTTTTGCTTCTCTTAGGGATTGGTATGTAGAGTATGAAGATTATATACCCCTGGAGAAATGAGTTCCATTCCTAGACCCTTCTTGGAGGGCAGCTAGGAGTCTTGAGCCACCCTAAAGAGCTAGGGGGAAAGGTTACAGTCACCTTTCAAACGCACTTGGTTTTGTAGCTGTGAGTTCCATGGCCCTGGCCTGTAAGTGTGAAGGGACAGGTTTTCATCTGCAGAGACAAGACAAGCTCCTGGGGGGTCCACGCTAACATGTCACCTGCTTAACTCTTGTTCACATTCCGGTTAGGCCTTCAGGAAACACCAGGATCCCGTGTAACAAATCCTGACTAATAATTTCTGGTTCCTTGAATTTCATTCAGCTACTTGCAATTTTACTGCTAATGTACTTTGGCTCATCATTTAAAAGCAAGGATTTATGAGCATATGGTAATTTCAAAAGGGAGCTCAGTATCTATTATTCTATAGTGTCTGTCTGCCCTTGAGCTCACAGGACTTTGTGGATGATAAGAAACTATATCTTGAAGGATATTTTTTGACTTGTCCAGAGGGCTACCTTTCTGACTGATCGGCTTTAGAGAATTTTTTTTTTTTTGTCAAACTGTGAAACTTTTGTCCAATCAGAAGCCTTAGGGAAACTCTTCAGCATGATTCTTTATATGTGTCTATACAAAAAAGACAAAAAGGCCAAATGTGAGAGGGTTTCCCTTTTCAGCAGTACTCAGCTCAAAGAATTGAGCTGGGGCAAGCTCTTCAAGGGAGAAATGTGTTAAGAATTAGCTTCCAGGAATACGGAACTAGTTCTCTCATGTTTGTGCCACCAAAATACAATGAGATTTTCTTTTCTTTCTTTCTTTTTTTTTTGTAGAGACAGAGTCTCACTTCGCCCTCGGTAGAGTGCTGTGGCGTCACACAGCTCACAGCAACCTCCAACTCCCGGGCTTAGGCGATTCTCTTGCCTCAGCCTCCTGAGTAGCTGGGACTACAGGCGCCCGCCAGAGATTTTCTTATGTTCCTGCCAGACTTCCACAGCAGGACCTTCCCCTCCTTGGAACCAGCAGTCGATGAGTGCAGGCGTTTCTCCCAGAGGTGAATAACAGCATGTCAGAAATTTAGAAGCATAGACAATGTTAATACTATGACTTTATGCCTACAGGAAGTTGTAAAAATGTCTTTATTAAGATAACAGTTGAGTGATTCCATGTCTGTTGGTAGGATAAGGCCTTTGTCCCATGGGCTGGCGATGCAGTGCTTTCTTGCAGTCTGGCACGGCTGAAGGTCACTGCTGAGGGCCCCTCACCAGTCCACTCCTGGGAGAGACCTGCCTTGCTCCTCTCAGAGGACATCTTTACCGCTTTAAAAAAAAAAAAAATTATTGGTACTTCATCTTTCCTCCAGGAAATCAAAAAGAGGAATGGTGTATTGTCCTGGGTGGGGTTTCCTAGGAAGGAGACTCTGCCATGGAGCAAAGAGCCAAGGAATGTGGGCTGGAGAATTCTGGCAGAGACAGAGGACGGCAGGAAGGAGGAAAGGACAGAGGGGAACCGCGAGGCAGGCTCCCTGGTTTGCAGCTGGTCTTGACCGTGGAGAGCCCCGCAGAGCAGTCCAGCTTGAGCCGAGGAGACCGGGTGCATCAGCTGCTGGACGTGCGCCCTCCGGGGAGGGCCGTGACCCTGGCAAGGCAGCTTTCTCGGGTTAGGAGCAATCTCTAGAGAGGGTCTCAGCCGATGGCTCTAACGCTCCCATTGGCGTGATGGCATGAAGGAATGAGTGCTTCAGTCTTAACGGGCGATGTCTGGGTGGCACCCCACAGTGACGCTAGATATGCCTTATGTGACTTGGCTCTTCATATATGCAGAACATGACGCAGCTCCTCCCAGAGGACGGTGCTTCCTACCAACAAATTCGTTTGGTTAATTTGGGGGTTAAAGTCTTCTACATAGAGAGAGAGTGTGTGTGTATACATGCCACATATCAAATTATGTATCTCACACACAACGACATATCTTTCAAATACATCTATTATTAAGCTAGATCTCCAGGATCTGTTTCTGTATCTACCTGTGGGTGCTGTGCTGCTACGTTTGCATTTTATGGGTCTCTATAAGTGTCCAGAGGCAGACCAATGGCTCAGAGAGGAGGACCTTTGGAAACAAGTTTTTATGAAATGTGTCTGATTTAAAAATCATCTGCCAGGTCAAGGTGTAGTGTGAAGGACCACAGAGGACTCAGCTCGGGTGGCCTGAGTGTCTGCTGTCACGTGATGACAGAAAGGCACTCTCCTGAGAGTGGTTTGTGACTGTTCTCTAGAGCGTGGACAGTGGGGGGAGCTGAAGGCCTGCGCTCGCTGGGGTTGACTAGACCCTGCTCCTGAGGGCACGTTCCAAATGAATGCACTCCTGCAGTGCCCTGAATTTGTACAGTGCCTGACCCCATGTTTCCTGATCCTCTTTGGGCTTGTAACCAAACTCTGAGGAGTCGGAATTCTTTAAATCTGATTTTATGGATGAGGAAATAGAGGCCTTACAAGGTTAAGCCAGTTGCCCACGGTCTGCGTGGCTCAGAAGTCGGGTGATCATACGCCCCGGCTTGTTTCAGACGCTCCCTGCACATCTGCTGTTTCTGGGTAATTATTAGCAGCGCCCCCATTTCATTCGCATGAGTTTCGCAATTTGGATGGTACACAGTCTGGCCTTTGTGCCCAGGCCTCGCCTCTTGTTGAATCTATATCCCGGGCTTCCTCTACCGCCTCTCAAGTAGTCTTAGAAAGCCAGAGCTTGTCAAACGCATGTGGCCCACACAACCTGGAACAGTCTCTTCTCCTCAAGCAGTGTCATTGGCTCAGCCCAGGGTCCCCCTCCGGCCTCTGTCCTGGAAGAACCAGCATTCATTGCACTCTTCACTAAGGGTTGCTCTCAAACATGTGCAATCACAAAAGTCTGGCCCCAGCAGCAGAGTGACATAATGCAGAGAAAGTTTTCATCAGGTGAAGAGGCCCTCTTGTATTCTTTCATAGACTCAGGGCACTTGGGCCCATGCTGATTTTTATAAGTGAGCTATACTTTCTGGTGAGTGGATTATTAGTTTAGATTCTACAAGTCATTTTCAATGCCCAATGAGATACTTGGTCTTTTCCCAGAAAATGGCAGAGTGAAGGCAGCTTCTGGTGAGAAGAAGCCGCGTTGCTGTTCTGGTACGGAGCGGCTGGCATCTCTCAACAGCATGAAGTGTGAGGCTGAGGTTGGGAGAGTGTCTGAATAGTGACAAGTGCATTAGCATCACATGCATTCTGCCCCCGGGTGCCCAGGTGTAATAGCTCATAACACCTAAAGCCATCGACATCTCAAAAATTTACCCCCCCCAAAAAACCCTAAATATTATCAAACATCTTTGGTTTGGTAGTTTTTAAAAGCAATGATGGAACAATGTCTTCAGAAAAAATATTTTATTATATTAGTTTAATAGGATTCATGGTTGGAAGCAATTATTTGATTGGCTCAACATTCAACATTCTCTTCCAAGTAGGAATTATAGCACCCCTCTTAGGCAGCACTGTAAAGACAGTAGGCTCATTCTAACAGTAAGCATCGATTTCTATTTTGTATAAAGATGGCATTCCCTTTTTCCCTATTAATGGTGTAAACAAAGAAGCTTTGTGGTTAAAAGTTTAGAATAATTTGAGTAGTCTTAAAGTGCTATTAATTTTCAAAGCAATTTAAAATCATGTCATTCTATAGTTTCTGCATTGCATGGTTGAAAAAGGAAAGAGCGATTTATTTTTCTAAGTGACTTTTTTACCGACTGGGATAAGAGGGAGAGGGAGGGGGGAGGGGAGAGAGGAGAGAGAAAGAGGAAGAAACTGGTGGCATCTCTTTAATGTGTGAAAATATCAGTCTCTTTTGAGCTTTCTCTTTTTATCCAAATACACTGCTCAATTACCAAATTAGTAAGCTCCCAATTTAAAA